>PVLC010003461.1:65243-97249 GCA_004027655.1 Graphiurus murinus
AAAAAAAAAAAAAAAAAAAAAAAAAAAAAAAAAAACCTGTTACCAAATTTAACCATTTTAATTAGTATACTTTAGAATTTTCACTAATAACATATAGAAAGAAGATATAACAAAACTATCAATTAGCATTAAGAAAAAGATATTTTTTTCTTAAAAAACTTAACCTTATGAAGCCATATTATGGAAATACTGTATATAATACTTGGATTTTGCCCTAGAGAAGCCAAAGCTAATGTTAGAAAAAATGTTATCCACCCAGTAAAAGGGAAATTTAACTGGAAAGCTGCTTTAAGCTTAAAGCTAACTGCTGCTATTGGATTGAATAAATATCTGTTCTGTCCGTACACATGAAACAGACCAGATTCCTGTTGACCGCCTCTTGTCTCCAGTTTATTTTAATCCACTTCCAGTCAGGCTGAGGATGAATTTCACAGATAAAAGATGATGCATTGTTGGAGTTCAGGATGGTGGTATTAGTTTTGCAGGCTCTCACCCTGGAGCCAGTGACATGGGCAGATTTATATTAATTCCAGAATTGGCTGGAAAACTTCAGTTTAGCATGGGAAGGAGAGTGAGATGTGAGTCATAACCACAAAATGCTTTATTTCATGTGAACCTGGTGTAAGTGAGAACTTTAAGTGGTATTGACAGGAGTGTGAATTTTCTTTTTTGAGAGCTCCACCTGCCTAAAAGTGGTAGCTCTCCCTGCTGTTGCCCATGCTGTCCTCATTTGAGGGATACACAGAAGCCTCCTCTCCAAAAGCCTGTCAATCCAGCACTGAGCTGAGGCACTGCATTCATTTAAAGGAAAAAAAATGTGCTAAACGAATACATTGTCAAACTAAAAATGATTTTAATTTTTTAAAAGGAAACTTGGCATACCAATTATTCTGAATAATTATCTTAACAATATGTAGTTTTGTGTTACCTACTGCGATGATAGCGAGAAGTCCAATATCATACCTATTATTCCAATCAGTAGCTACTGTTGATATTCAAAATACCATCAAAACGGTTTATAAATGCCATGGGAATTGAGAAGTAAAAACATACTCTTATTAGAAAAAGTATTGATATCTTTTAAAATTCTCTGCTTTTATTTTCCAACATTATTCATAAATTATTTTAAGAGATTCTGATATCTTAAGCTAGTTATTTTATTATTCTTTGATGGATTCACACTAGTTTAATATACAGGAAAAACTTATCGAAGTGCCCACTTATGTTTGAGCTTTCATTTTTATTTTTCTTTCTGTTTTTTTCCCAAGGAAGTTATTAAAAAAAAAAAGTCATTATGATTTTTAAGGTTTTAAAAAAAAGCAATTTTGTGCTCTTTCAGTTTGGAGATTATTGAGAGTCATTTATTTGTGTTTCCTCACAATGGGAATACATATAATATCTCCAGTTGTGATGCATCACAGATTTTCCCTTTCCAATCATCCAGTTGGGAACATTTTTTTTCAAGTCCTTCTTTCGAGTGCTTCTCTTTAATTTCAATTCATCGGGCTGGTATGCTGACCTGATCAAAGATGGGATCTAGTTAATACTCCTGATCCATTGTGTTCACATGGGTTTCCTCTGTGGTACTGTGATCAGGAGCAGGGCACAATAGGAGGCATTTTGGTCCTTATTGTGCATAATTATTAAGGTGTGACAAAGGGATGAAGGAATTGCAGAGCCAATCTGTTCTTCAATCTGGGCTGTGTGAGGACCCTTTCAGAGCAGCAGAGTGTTAATTTCCTGAACATCTCATGATAAGCAAAACAAGGCTTCTCTGACAAGAAGGTTGCCACAAAACCCGCCATCGGAGCAGGATTTACTCTTCAATGTGATAATACCCTCAGTGAAATAAAAGGGTTAGGCTCCATAGGCAAAGAAACTTTCAAGCTTTTATAAACAGTTGATGTCCTTTTGCAAAGGGAAAAGTAAAAAGATTTGTATGTGTTTTGAAAGTTAAATCAGTCCCCAATACATAATATTTTTTACTTTATGTAAATGATGAGAAAAGATGATTTTATGATTATTTTCAGTGATATGAGATTTCATTCCTCTCCAAATAGATTTCAAAGGTCTTTAACTACAAAAGAAGCATAATTTACTGGTTAATAAATGTTACTTACTTTTGCATTCTGTTCTAGGTAACTGTGGAAATTAGTGAATATATTAAATTCCAAACAAATATCATATAATAAAATTACCAACTTAGAAAACAATAATGTAATGTATTCTGTCTGAATATGATGAATTCAAAAAGAAACCCTTGGTTACCTTTTCTTCACCAGTCTTTAACAGATCATCTTGAAAGCAAATGCTGCCTTTGGAGAAAAGAAATGAAGCAGTAATGTACTTCTGAACTTACTTGAATCAGAGAAAAAGAAGTACTATAATAATGATACAAAATACCCATTTTACCTTTTAGCTGAAAATATCAGGTTATGTTATACAATTGTGGTCTGCAAAGTAACCCATCAACTCAGGAGTAAAAAGCCACATTCTTTGGCCCCCTGTTAGGCTTTAGACCTAGTTACCTTGGAGATTACACCTCAGGAGTTTCAGAAATCATCCTGAGAGCTAAAAGCAGTGGTCTTCAGTCTGAGCATTTTGAAAGAAAAGAAAAAAAAATCAAGTGCAAAGACAGTTTGGCACACACTCCCCTTTGATTCTTTTAAGTTGTCTCCATTGCTAAGAGCAGCTAGGTAGTTCCGCTCTAGATGAGTGATTTATCTAAAGTCTCTTATAATGTTTTCAAAATTATTTTAAACTTCGTGTTCTTTACCACTTGGGTAGAAATCCAAATAGAGCAAATCAGAGATAACCTATTAAGTAGTAGCAGTCCATTCCAATGAAATCATTCCTTAAGGAAGCTTAAGCTGAGATGTGTTACATTCTGCTGATTAGCGTTTCTCATGTTTAGTTCGTTCAAAATAGAAATCCTCACTTCTCTGTCAGAAAGTCTAATTCAGGTCTAGGTAGATGCCTTGGCACCTATCTGAATGTTTAACAAGTATTTTAATGTTTGCGAGAATCACACCCCTCAATGTATTATTATTAAAATATGCAAATGATTCAACCAATGGCTTAACATTACATAATCTCTAAAATTATAGTACAGCATAAGTGTAGATTTGATCCAATCTCTCCTCTCATGAAGAGTTTGTAAATATTCACAGAATTAGTAGCTGTGTGACCCTAAAACTTGGCTTGAATATTTGCTGTTTCTATGCTTTTTACTTCTTACTTTCTATATATTACGTGTAGTTGTATTACCCATTATTCAAAGTATTAAAGTCTATTTAGTTTGTAAGAATTTTCATTCTGCTTCCTAATCCTCATATGTTGTTATAGCTAAAAGATTAAAACTATTTTGCTTACATTCCCTCTATGATCCTCTTACTCAGAATTCAAAACAGAGGGTAAGGCTGCTCATGCAGGAAAACTAGCATTTAGAAATGAAGTCCAGCCAGAGGTTCATAAGATGGTTATTGGGATCTCTGGCCACATTTTTCACAGCTCTTCGTGGATATACCATTCTGTGCTGTATCTTCTCTCTGACACAGTCAGAAAACGTAAATACCTTGAAAACCCAGGTAAACACAAAAAAGACAGCTAACTTCTCTGTGTGGTGAACAAGGAAGAACTATTGATGAAAGACAGCAGAAAATAGGTGTGAGAGGGAAGTGAGAAGGGAGGGTGTTTTAGTTTCTTCTGGCTGTTGTAACAACCACAAACCTGGTGGCATAAAACAACAGAAGTGGATTTCTTCCGAATTCCAGAGGCCAGAAGTCCAAAATCAGTATAACTGTGCTAAAACCAAGGTATTAGCAGAGTTGTACTCACTCCCTCTAGGGAGGAATCCATTCCTTGCCTCTTCAGTTTCCATGGCCTCTGATAGTCCTTGCTTGCAGTCACATCACTCAGTCTTCAAGGTCAGAGTTTTCAAACCTCTCTCCACTCCATCACACAACACCTTCTCTTCTGCCTGTAAAATCTCATCCTCCCCCCTTTTATAAGGATATCCTTTTGTAAGGATATGTATGATTACATTTAAGGAGCACACAGATTAAATGCATTCTTCCAAGAGATGTTAGGGGAGATATTATATGAAGCTACACAGGAGAAGGTTGTAGTTTTCACTCATTAAACTCAATCTTTAAATAAGTGATGAGAGAGACTTAATTTTTCATCAGGATACACTTTAGTTTGAGAGGAAATAAAAAGTATGACAAATTTGCTTCAGAAGCATGTGAGGTGTGCATGATACAGTCTGCCCTAAAGCACTCTGTTGCCTCTGAAAAGGCATCCTTTTGTTGGTTAATGGCAAGGTCCACATCAGAGTTCAAAAGGTGAAATGAAGAGATTATCCATGGATTAACCCATAGGAATAGACTAAGAGAAGAGTTACTATGGCTATAAACCATATACAAAGGGGATTCATAATGTAAAGTATGGCTTGGGTTTCCTTAAGTTTCCATTTTCATAGATATCCCCAAATGCCAAAATTATGATAATTTTGGCCCCTTTACAGGGCATTCTAACATGCTGTACCAGAGCTACTTCTCTTCCAGCTGGCCACATAAGGAGGCTGAAGATTCTTCTGGAGCATCAGGGACATGCGGGGGGCTGAAGGGAGGAATGGTGGAAGAGGTTCTCTAAAACAACCCTCCAGAAAGCTTTGTGTATTTCCTCCAGAACTTGAGAAATGAGTGTGTGATTCCTGCCAAGGAAAAATAAAAATCCGGAGACTTACTGATTCTTCCTGACTATACAGGATAAAGACCGCAATGGGCTGAGTGGTGCTTTCTGTGCTGGTGGGGCCAGGGCCTGTGGATCTGCCTATGAACTAAACTTGCCTGTTGGATACAACGAAGTGACCTCACTCCAAGGACTGCCTAGGTTTGTGAAGGACCTTTAAAGGAGAGGATTTGTATGGGTTAGATCAGGGCAGAGGGTCTTTGAGTTCTAATTATATTGAATTGGACTAAAGTTTTCCAAATAGTTTTAAAAAGGAAATCAAATGGGATGGGCTGGAGAAATGCAACATTTCATTTTGTGTTTTGCTTGTTCCATATCCAATTCAGAATTCCTTCAACCAAAACACTATAAATAATCAGAACTACTACTAATAGTAGTTCCAGCTACTTTGATTTTTACAAACTGGTTAAATAATTTTAAGAAAAATTAATAATTTCTTCCTGAATAATCCGACATCAAATATTAAAAGTCAAATTAAGATGTTGAATAATTGCAAACAACTTGGTTGCTCATAATATTTTCTCCATTCTGATTTTCTAATGGCATCCTATATAACTCTCGTGCACATACCATTACTCCAGTAAAATCCACCACTGGCTGGTCTTGCTCATACTCTTCTACTGCTATATGTGGATTATTTCAAATGTTACCTTTTGATTTAAGCTTTCTTATTTTTCTGCAGCCACATATAAAATTCTTGATCATTTAATTAATAATTATAGTTAATTTGTGCTTCTATAGTTATATTAATCAGCTTTCCATCACTGTGACAAGATACCAGAGAAAACATCTTAAAGGAAGAAAAATTTATTTTGGCTCACAGTTGGTTTCAAAAGTTTCAGTCCCTGGTTGGCTGACTCCCTTATTTCTGAGACTGTGATGAGACAGGATATCATGGTAGAAGGCTGTGGTGGAGCAAATCTGCTTACCTCATGGCAGCCAGGGAAGAGATTAAGAAAGAAAGGAAGAGGCCAGGGACAAGAAAGACCTTTCAGAGCCATGCCTGAGAGCAACCTATCTCTTCCAACTAGACTCTACCTCTAAAAGTTCCCACCGTCTCCCAGTAGTGCCACCAGCAGGGGACCAACCTTTAAAACATGAGACTTTCGGGGGCATTCCACATCTGTACTACAATAATGGTCATACTTAATCTACTTTATAAGTCTTCCAGTGCTGTGTTAGACCAAGTAATTAGTTTCTTCTATTCAGCAAACACCTGTTGAGTATCTATTATACACAAGGAATTGTGCTGCATTCCTTAAGTAAATAAAGGATATTTGGGTATTTCTAACATAGTTACCAGTAATTGATAGTTTTCAAAAATAGATTTTGAAAAAATTATGAAACCAAATGTTTATTGAATTTATCTCTACGCAACCCACTGTGTGGAATACAAGCATGGATCTGAGGTAATTTTTCCCACAGAGAAATGCATTGTTATAATATATATAGTAAAATATGATGAACAAAAAGCTATGAGAATCAGTTATAATAAGACAATGTCATGAAGTGGTTATAAATGTGGACTTTTTCATAATTTTTCTATTATCTCAATTAAGTTAGCTTACTTTTTGAATAAATAACACCACCACACAAAAATTTATTGAGATTCTCATCTACCAATTTTGTGATAAAGGTAAAGAAAACAAGGATAAATACAATCTAGTCCCTTCAGAAAAGTGATGATCTAACAGAAGTGCTATAATGTTATGGAGATTATTCTAATAAAATGTGTGTGCACACCCATGTGTTCACAATTACATGGGTGCGTGTGTGTACATTTCCAAATTTTAGGTACATGAGAAGTGTTCAACATTGTTGAGAAAACTCAAGAGATGGTAATAGAGAAAATCAATAATGATTTGGAAATTAATAAACTGTTACAGCAAAAACATTTCTTACTCTAAACCCGAGAGAGTCTAAGCCTAGAAGTGATCCTTAGGAAACCAAGGGGATGAACTCAGCTTGGGGGATTTCTGCTCATTCAGCCAGCCTCACCATCAGAACAATGCATGGCTTGTGCTTAAGGAGTGCTGTCATGACACAAACCCTAGCAGCACACTCTTTTCCTAGGAAAGAGGACCGTCCGCACATGCTTAGTTATCACAATGCTGGTTTACAGTGGGTGCTCTTCTGAAAATAGAATTCAATTCTTTTTTGCATTTGATAATATCAACTACTAATCCTGCTGCTCCTTCTATCACTATTTCTTTTTAGTCTGTATTTGTGTGTGTGTGTGTGTGTGTGTGTGTGTGTGTGTGTGTGTGTGTGTGTGTAGGGGGTACCAGAGATTGAACCCAGAGGCATTCTGCCTTCCAGGTATATCTCCAGCCTTATTTTATTTCTTATTTGGAAACAATGTCTTGCTAGGTTGATGAGAGTCTCACTGCTTGCTGAGGCTGTCCTCCATCCTGCAATCCTCCTGTCTCAGCTTCCAAAGTACTGGGATTAGAGGCGTGTACCACCACATCTGGCTGTTAGCCTATAATTCTTTTTTGATGTCTAAAACTTTTTTCTGAAAAATAACCCTACTTTTTCTCAATGATATTTCTATACAAAGGCTACTCTGCCCTAGGACAATGGAGGTAAATATACCTCCCAGATTCTATTAACACTGAAACTCTTGCAATGAAAAATCTCACTTTCATAAGAGCCCTACCATCAGACATATTTTAGCCACAAAGATGACATATAGTCACTTCACAAATATAAACAAAATGGGATTTTTAACTCAACAAAGATTAAGAAGGTTTAAAAGACAAAATGGAGTGCAAATTAAAAAAAAAAAATACTAGAGCCAGGTACAGTAGTAGTACATGCCTAATCTCAAGTACTTGGGTAGCTGAGACAGGAGAATCTATAGATTTGAGGCCAGCTTCAGCAACTTAGCAAGACCTGTTTCTAAATAAATAAATACATAAATATATAAATACATACATACATAAATAAATTGGGCTGGAGGTGTACTTCAAAGGTAGAATGCCTCTGGATTAAATCATCAGTATCCCCAAAAATTTACTAGGAAGATGACTTTTCAAAAGTATATTTGACTTAGTTAAGCATAAATATTCCTGGAAATCATTTTTACACTAAATATAATAAATATTGACAATCAAACCTTGAGAAAATAAAACATTGAAGATCTCTCTCTTTCTCTCCCTCTCTCTTTCTCTTCTCCAAAACTAAATGCCAAACCAATTAGAACCTTGCTGATTTAACTGAGATGGACATTTTCAAATGTTTGGAAATTTAAATTTTGTATACATATACAAAAAGAATTTCAAAACAAGGGAATATATATATATATGTATATATATATATATAACATATATTGTATGTATATATAGCACATATATATGTATATATTCTGTTTGTACAAGTCTTAGCTAGCCATATCAGACAGACCATATGTTAGTTGTGAGAAAAATTTACTCTGAGGAGTTTTAGTTAGAATTTTTCAGTTCATATACCATATGTGACAAGGCATACTTTCAGAAAAGCTTTAAGGCTTTTTGGTACTAGTAATACAATCAAATTGTATTATAGTTCTGAGAGTCCCTACTTCATGAATTTCCAATGCCAATGCAACTGAAATGTATTTTGTTGTGGTCACCCCATAGAGGAGAGATGGACCCCCTCCCTCAAGACTATATTCTGTTTGGATATTAAGACTGATGATGTCACACACTCACCAAGAGGGAATAAAAAAGTTTATTATTCACATAATGAGGAATTATGGGGAAAATAGAATGAGTTTCCAGGCAGATCCTTGAATGGTTTTTAAAAATGGAGAAAAAGACTGACTAGGGTTTTAATTGTTAATAGGAGATGGGAATAGGGTGAGGATTCCTTTGCATCCACTGGGGCATCCATGGTTTTAACTTCTCACCAGCACCAAGGAGTGATTATGCAGTATACTTTATGATTAGCTTGCAAAGATGTAGAGCAGAAGGGAAAGGAGTGGAGGGACTTGAAAACTGCCCAGAGTTGAACATTAAAAATGGAATCTGATTCTTCATTGAAATTCATCTCTGATGTTTGACTGGTGGCTGACATATGAAATGGCTCAGCTAACTGAATTTGAACTTGTTTAAATGAGTCATCATTGTGCTCTATAAAGCCTATTGTCCAAGGCTGGTAATGGAAGTGAATGCTCAAATGAATATAATTTTCAAGAGCCCAATATCATATAGCTTTGGAAGTGAAATGAGCACTTTAGTGACTATCAATAATTCGTGGGACTCTGAGGGGAGTTGTAATATCTTGGCATGTGAAGAATGTGTGTTATTTTGATTTATTTTTTGTGTATCTGCAAAGCAGGGTATCACTAGAGTTCTTTATAGCAAAAGAGGCAAGCTTGGAGATGCAATTGTTGATGTTGTAAGTGCCAGGCCAGATGGCCAAGCCATTGGCAGTGACCAAAAGGGGTAAAAATATCCAGATGGGGCCAATGTTGACCAAAGTATTCAATGCTGAGATGATTTCCTAATGTCAAGCCAACTGTACTCATCTTTGGGTCCTATTATTGATCAGGAACATCCTAGTAAAAGGACTAAAAGCAGTAGCCTTCCAGAGAGCTATATCAAATGTCATGGTAATATAACATTTATAAACTCCCTTTCTTTTTAATGCAGTTGTACTCAAGCTGTGGGCAAGGGATTTAGGACAGAGGAGTCCTCCTGTGGAATGATGGCTGCTAGCAGGACATTGATGGTTGAGGAGACATTCTTCCTGCAGATGCCAGAGCACCGCATCTGATTCTTTCTTCTAGTAAGAAGTTTCTGTGGTGATGCTGAATCTGTGGGTTGCTGCTTCTATATATGAAGGCATAAAGATAACTGGATATGGAATCTCATAGGCTCTGGGCCTGTGATAGTCCCTGATTTTCAGGAAAGTCCAGTATGCATCAGGCAATGGCTGTTCCAATAGTGTGTATTCTGGGACTAACTAGGAAAATTTCTTATACCAGAAGTTCATGGGCAACTTATCACCATCTTGGTGGCCCCAAAATCCCAGAAGGGTGAAGAGGTCTCTAGGGGACACTAATGACAATGTCTATTATCTTGTTAGGCAAATTCTTGTGCTATCATCCTAAAATGTGTAGAATGCCCCAATCATGGTGGGTAGATTTGTATCAGCATAAAAGACTTAGGTAAAATGTTTTCCCTCTAGAACTTAAAAAATACCTAAAAATATTTGCTTGATTTAAAATTGTGAGTGTTGAGATCAGTAGCTGTTTTTTATAGCATTAGGGATAGAGTTTGTTGGGCAATTCCAATTCCATTTTTGTGAACTCTTTCATAAGTATTTGTATGTTTTCAATGGGCATGTCATATGAGTTACCTAGTATAATATCACACCTGTGTCCCTAGAAAAAGTTGGACCTGGTTAAGAACTTGCCTATGAAGATTGTGAAGCAGGCCTGTTGTACTACTCCATGTCTAGCAAATAAAGGTGCCTTGAGCTTCTCAGGGTGAAAGTAGTCTGTAGTGAGATGGTATAAAAAGAGGAGAATGTAGTAGTAAAATTTCTAAATTAGCAGCTGCTGACTGGGTAATCAATGATTGCAATATTGTTTGGTGTAGGGGGTCTTAAAAGGGTAGAAACAGGACATTAAGTTGGAGTAATGTACCACCATGTTCCATTCACCCTTTATAAGTTTAAAAATAGACCAAATTATATTGTTAAGTAGTGAAGCATCAGGGATAATCACCCCTTCTCTAAATTGGTCTTGTGTAATGGGTATCAATTCTTGAAGGCCTTTTTTGTTGTTGGGTATTCCACATTGGCCTGTATTACCTGCTTTACTTGGTGAGGAGAAGGCCCATGGAGTCATTTTCTTCCAGTCACCTGTAAGTAATGCAGATTTAATTATCTTTAATGTTTTACCTCTTGAGTGAAGGTCACTCTATATCCACAATTGGGACATTTTAGAGCAATGGGAATTATGACTATGGAGAATTTTGATGAGGCAGTAGCCCAGTGGTTAATGTAAGACATGTCTCTTGTCTTCTATTTTACATTCAGGATCTCCTCAAAGATATAGGGAGTACCTTGTCTAAACATAGGGCAATCCCAGCTTTCTCTATAATTTAAGCTCCAGTAATATCCTGGTCATGATAATTCACAACTGGTACATTTCAGCAAATATTAAAATTAACTCAAGACCTATGCTGTAGAGGCACAGAAGTCAATTAGTATCCTTTTTTTAACTGCATATATTTCTTAGTAAATTTTGGATTTATGTGAGATTTCATTTTTCCAATATATCTAGTTTTTCTTTCTTCTCTTGTTCATTTTATTGTTTATAAACACAATTTAAAGAGAAGCCAAATAAGTGTTTATGGAGCTAGAGACTTATATTATGACAATAAATGCCTTATAGTGTTTAAGGGCTATGAACTTACATTGAGTTGAATTAATCACTTCTCTATGCCATAAATGCATCGTGGGTGCATTTCCAATGGTTTTAAGGATCAGAATCTTTGTTAGAAGATTAGACCGTAACAGATACAAAGGCAATTTTTAGGGTCCAGTAAACCATCTACTTTTAAAAGTGTCACCTCAGGGTGCCACATGGTAAATGATTTTCTTTCACATAAGAAACCATCCAGTGCACATAAATATTTCAAAGATATGTCTTTTCCCTGGCCCGCATATAAAATGGACTATAATCTTAGTCTGGTTGAAACAAACAAACAAGATAAGAGTTGTTACACTCAGCCTGTATCTCCAAATCTGAGGATTACTCTACCCACATGGCAGTCACAAATCATATGGGCATTGAGACATATGATTCAGTCTGAAACATACAGAGAGTTCTGGGCCAATACACATCATCCATTTAAAAGAGGGCCTTCATCCCATATGCTCATGCTTGTCCCTAAATGCTAACTGTTGGAAGCTTCTATGTAGGCTGGTTAAATGTCAGCAAGACTTAGCAAGTACAGTACAAAGCCACACAGTTCAAATCACAAGCTTTCAGGAAGCAGCAAGTGTAGTTGATGAGTCAAGAGAAGAAAGATCCCCAGTAGTGATTGCCATTATATATACACATGGCCTGCTACAGCAAGTGCTATGGTCAGCCACAGTGGAGAGTGGACTTTCCACCCCAAACTCAGGTCAAATATCAAGAGAGATGATATTATACAACATACCAAGAGAGTTTGAAAGTCTGATTACTTACACATTGAGGCTTTCTGAGAAGAAGAGGCTGGACTCCCAACAGTTGTAAAAAATGGCCTAGGAGAAGGAGTAAAGAGTAGCTTAGGAGTTTGTATAGCAGCTAGGGAGTAGAAGTGGGGTGAAGACTTCCGCACTCAGGCTGGAGCTTACCTGGTTTGCATTTCCACTATGCCAAAGAAGAAAGGACCTAAACTTCCTTATCAGCTTGCTTCTATATGGGGCAGAAGGCAAAAGGGAAATGACGGGGCTTAAGAGTTAAAGACATTAAAAACAGTCATTTAAGTCAGCCTCAGCTACCTAGTGAGGCACTCCGCAACTTAGTGAGACTCGGTTTCAAAATAAAGAATAAAAAATGGGGCTGGAGGTGTAGCTCAGAGGTAGAATGCCCCTGAGTTCAATCCCCAGTACCGCAAAAAAACAAAAACAAAAACAAAAAAAACATTCATTTAAAAAGTGTACTTTAATTGGTTAAACTTTGAGAAAAATGTGTCTCAGTATATAATTCTTTGTAAAGTTGGCTACCATTTGTTTATATGCTAAGGAAAAAAACTAACATTGAGGATTTGGGGGGCCTAATCTATCTTTCTCTCCCTCCATTCACATTCCATTCACATCTACATATTAAAACTATGCCACTGAGATACACTCAATACTTTTTTTATTTTGAAACAGTATTTAGCCAAGGTGCCCAGGCTAACTTGCAATCATGCTGTTTTAGCCTCCTAAGTACTGGGATTATAGGTATGCATTATCATGCCCAACTTATATTTCTTTTTTTTTTTTTTAATGAGGTGGACATTTTTTTCAAAGATATGCTTGCATGAACTGAGAGATAACAAGTGTGGAAATGTGTGTGTATACATATTTTTTCAAGTATCTTGCGTCAATTAAATTCAAATACTTCTTGATTGTGTCTTTATTTGTTAATAAACATTGATATGTTCAGTTTATAAGTAAAAAAAGAAAGTCTGATTCTTTAGTATTTTGTTGTACTCTATATATGTGTGTGAGAGAGAGAGAGAGAGAGAGAGAGAGAGAGAGAGAGAGAGAGAGAAAGACAGATTAGAAGAAAACATTTAGTTTGTAATATCACTACATTTTCAACTGTAATCAGCATGAGGTACTGCCTTACAGGGAGGCAAGAGTAGTATAGCAATAGTACTTAAGGGTCAGACAAACCCAAATTCTCACCCCTAAAATGATATTATATATGCTGTGCCTTTGGAAAAATGTATTTCAATTGTCCAGTTTCTTCCACTACATAAACTGGAAATTTCAAAGATCCACTGAAGGAAAAGCACCAATTGCTATTCCCAGTGAAGGCAAAGTGCCAATGTGTGAAAGCGTGTGAACTAAGTGGCATCTTTCTTGGCACATGGCAGTGATTATTAATAGTAGCTTCACCTTTTCTCTTTCGGTCATTCAGTGACTCCTGTTGACTTCTGAATGGAAACCCTGGCAGTGCTAAGGTTTTCTTGAACAGCCAATTCCCAATTATTCACAAGTGAGTGGTCCTCCTTGGGGATAGCATGATGCCGCAGGAGTTTCCGGGCTCCCACTGGAGTTGGCCAGCTCTCTTTATCCTGGGGTAAGGTCTGAGTCACACCAGCTAATTTAATCACACATTAAATTGGATTATAAAAGGTTATTTTTTTCTATTATATGTCTTTAAACCATAAAAAGTATATTTGAAACTTTCTATTCAATCCTTACTAATCAATTATCTTTTCAGCTATGGATTTCAGGATGTCTGCCATATGCACTTTGATAACTTTATTTTTTTTCAGCAAATGTGTATTGTGATCACAGGGATCCAGTAGGCCTGATGACATGGTGAAAATAAGGACTTGCAGCACAGAAGAACACCCTGCTGGTTAGTAGGTTGATCATGTGCTGCCGTGTCTTTTACCATTACTCTCATGGTGTCAAAGGCCACCAGCCCATGATCATGAACTCGTCTGATTTGCTAGGGTTTTTTTTTTTTTTGTGGCACTAGGGATGGGACCCAGGGGCATTCTACATCCATGGTACACCCCCAGCCCTATTTTTTATTCTTTATTTTTGAAACAGGGTCTCACTAAGTTGTGGAGGGCCTAAGTAGCTGAGACTGGCCATGAATCTGTGATCCTTCTGTCTCAGCTTCCCAAGTACTGGTTTCTTCATTTTACAAGGACCAGGTTTAGCACTGTAGCTGATACCATTACCTAATCCCTTCAAACTTATAGTGTCACTGGACACAGGCTGATCTCTATTACCGTAACTGAATCTCTATTCTTGATGGATTTCCCCAAATCTAAAAATCTCTCTGCCCACATGGCAAGCATCTTGGAAATGCTAAGGGTTTAATATCCTCCTCCCAACCAGTGACTAACAGGAATTGGTATCTGAGTGCCCCATCTTCCTCCTTTCTTAGGTAAAATAACATGTTTTATATAGAGTTTTCCTGCTGGGATTAAACTCCATTCACTCATTGTAATCACCAGCTTTAGAATCTTACCCTCTATTGACTGTTCTCATTTCTCTATTCATACAACATGGTTTCTTACTAACCCGAAGTGAATGACTTATATTCACATAGTTAATTCAGAGTCTGCTTATGATGAAAGACGAACACCAAAAATTATGCTTATTTTGCTAAGGAATTAGGGAAGTATCAGTTGTTATATATCATCATTTTTTTCTGTCAAGATCTATGGAATTTCTTAGATTTTTACTTGCCTATCTGATAATAAGTTAGTCCACTGTATCATTCATGCTTATTAGAAAAATACAAGAGTCCTAGGATAAAGACGAAGAATGCTACTACTCATTGCACAGTACGCAAAATTATCTGCATGTTCACATTAGCTCTGAGCACCATCGCCATCAGGGTCACATAAGGGTGATGCAGAGGGACCCAAGTAAGTGATGGGTAAACAGTAGGTGTTTCATATTCAAGAGATTTTCCTGTTTATATACTAACAAGAAAGCAAGTCTGCTTTTAGTCATCATCCCACTACAAGTATAACACTAAGAAATGTCTAGGAAGAGAAAGATCAGATTCTCATATTCTTGCTGTCTCTAGAGGGCACCCGCAGGACACTTGGTCCAGGGCAAATTGCCTCTCTCAAAAAATCCTTATTTTGCCGGGCGTGGTGGCGCATGCTTGTAATCCCAGCATTCGGGAGGCTGAGACCGGAGGATCCGGGTTCGCGGCCAGCCTCAGCTACCTAGTGAGGCACTCCGCAACTTACCGAGACTTGGTTTCAAAATAAAGAATAAAAAATAGGGTGTAGCTCGAAGGTAGAATTCCCCTGAGTTGAATCCCCAGTATCGCAAAAAAAAAAAAAAAAAATCCTTATTTTGTTTATATTATTTTTCTTCTTATTTGCTTACTTGCCAGTAAAGTGATATAGACGCATTGTAAAAGTGAGCCTGGAGGACCGTTTTCACTCATTCTAAAACACAGCATGCCTTGCCTTTGTGTTCAAGCCCAACTCACACATACCATGAGCTCCTTGCTGTAATATTTTCTCTAACTTGAAGACACCAGTGGTCCACAATAGATGATGCATGTAGAAATCTCAAGCAAATAAGAACAGACAATGGATAATGGAATCATATAAGAAGCAACAATCAGATTTTCAGAAGGTCTCCCCATTTTCAACACAAAGAGGCACATACACTGTCATGACATATGTAAGCTATAAAATGATAGAGAAGATGAAACACAAATAGAGAACATCAGATACAGTGTGCTAAGATGTGGAAGCAATATGGCGTCTTCAGTGGAAGTCAGTAGGACAATATAAAGCATAAGAGAAGGAAAGAAGTGATTAAAGTGAGATTGCAACCCAGTGGCTACCAGGTAACAAGGAGCCTAGAGCCACTGAATGTCCATCTAACAAATATTAAGTAAAATTTTACTATATACTGCTCCAATAATTTAAATTACTCTTCCAGGTTCTCCCTGTGATACGTTTACCTTTCCTATTCCCTCCTAAGATGGCAGATTCACACTCTCAGGGGGAAAAACAAAATTGCCTATCCTTTCTCCCTACGATCACAGGAATTCTATAAAGGTCCCTGCTAAAATACTTCTATCATCAGAGTCAAACAAGAAAACACAGTTTTAAAGAAATATTGTTTCTATTTCAGATGTAGGGTTTAGTGCAGATGAGACAGGAGTTCTTAGCTATGTGACCTTGAGCAACTTACATAAAATCCTTCAAGTTTGTTTCTATATCTGTAAAATGAAAATAATGATTTTCTACTCTTCATGCATGATGTTCTCATGAATGAATGAAATATTTTATATAAAGTGTGTAGTGGAGAGTTTAGTAAACATTAATCAACAAATGCATAGTTATCATTTGCAACTTTATCCTATTTTGACAGTTGGAAGGTGGCAGAATTTGATAGGACAGCACATCTAAAATCAACCAATTGGGTTTATTTGGCTACTATTAAGGTATTTACAATAAGTTTTCCAAATGTGAGATAGAGATAATATTTACAAATGGTAACATATTTACCAAAACTGAAATCACCACCACAAAATAATCTCACTGTGGCTTCCTAAATAGTGCTAATTTTCAAACTTTTAAAAATGATTGATCTATGGTTTATTTTACAGTAAATCCCCATGTATTTACAAACAAGAAATAATGTATTATCTTCATACGAATTATTTCAACATGCCATGGTGGATTAAAAAAGTTAATATAGTTTTAAAACACTACTAAGTGGCTGACTAAAGTTTAAATTGGAGGACAAATAGCTACAGAGTTTAATGGCTGAAAAATATCAAGCATAGAACACATGGTTCAATACCTGATGTTTTTCCAATATACTTTGTTTTAATTGGAAAAGAAGAAGGATAAGTATAAGTAACCCTGTACCACAGGCATCGGTAACACTTCTCTTGGCCGAACTCCATCCCAGAAGCCACAAAATATGCCCTATTGGATAAATGTAGGGCTTCCCCAATTGCATGCACTCTGACAGAAGTCGCAAACAATGCTTGTGCCAACAATTACATAACTTGCTTTGTAGCTCTAGCAATCTTGCTTTTCCTCTCTGGGGCCCACTTGGTCATTGCTCATTTATCTTGTTTCCTGCTAGCCTGTTCACATTGCCCAGTCCTTTAAGCCCTTGTAACCAAGCTTTTACCACACAGCTCACTCCAGAGAAATTAGCCTTGAAACTCTGCACATTGCAACAGATTTCCTTTTGGTATTTGCTTCTGATGTGACTCTTCCTCCACCAAGTCGGTTTCTGCATCCTCATCCTACATCTCTTTCCTCTTCATTTGGCATTAACATGACATAATTCTTATGCAGATGATAAAGAAGATCCTCTAATCTAATCATCCAATATACTCACTTTGCAGATGGTGAAATGATCTCACTTTAGTTACTTTTAGATTCAAATGTTTCTCATGGGATTTTTCCAGAATAGCATATAAATGACTTCAAATAAGAGTGTAAATTCTGGAAGGTTTTCACAAGTGGCTATTCTTCCTCTGTGTATTATATTGATCTCATATCTATTCAGAATATTAAAGTTCTATATTGTCATTTGAGAGGAAATATCTTTTTACTGATAGTAGATCAGAAGACAAAATGGATGACTGTCTCTTAATATATATGCACAGGACCAAAGTTTTTCAAATGTATCTAAATTTTTTATGAGAATTCATTAATTTAAATCACATATCATCAATATGAATTCATTCTGGAAGTCATTTTCTCTGTCCTGGTTCCTCTGTAATTTACCACATTTTTATTTATACAATATTTTACAGTATATAAAGCATATTATATCATATCCTACTGACCATAAATAATGTTAGATGTGAAAATATATGAGTTTATTGTATAAGTGAATAAACCATAGCTTATTTCTAGCTAGGTGGGTTAGATTATTGAAAGAAAAGTAAAAAAATTGTGAGAATACCATGGATACTGATAAGAAATGGAATGTTAATATACTTGAGAGCACCAAATTTCACAGATAGTGAAAATATCCAAGGTACTTTCTCATATGCATTCACTGAGTCTTCCAAAAACAAGGCTTAAGGAATTTTAGGAGCTAAATTCTTACAATGGCGTCCATTTCACAGTGAATTCTTCTCTGTCTATTTAAAACTGTTGCAAGGTTCCGGTTTCTATACTCGTATTTGAAGGTAGTTTGGAGAAATGATGAGAGAAGTTACTTTTAGCTGTGACTATTTTGTTTTCTACATAACTGAACAAATAAAGACGAAGTGAGTAGTTGATAATTTTGTTAGACAGCTGTCAAGATATCCCAAACTTAATGAGAAAAATATCTTTCAATGTTCACCCTTGACAGGGAAGACTTAAAAAGGAAAAGAAGACTAATGTTTTGTCTTACTTTTCCTCCTAGCCAATTTTCTGGTCCTCATTTGAAAACTATGACTTAAAATTATACTGAGAAAAATCACAAATGAATCCATTAATTATTTTGACAGCACATATCCAATTTAAACAATGAAGAACTTTCCATCTAAACTCATTATTCTGTCATAGATAGCTACACTTTAATCCTCTCTTCTTTATCTAGAATATAGTAACTTCTTCCAATATTTTGAAACAACATCAGCCAAAATACTCCATCAACGTTTTCTTTGTCCCTCCAATACTATTTCTTTCATGTTATTGCAAAAATTTATGTAGAAACATCTTTCCCCCTTTAAAATGTCAAATTTTACTACTTGAAATACATATGTCACTGCACCTTCATTAACAACTGGCTAGGAATAGTAAGGGCACATGTGTTGGCTCCTCTTGAGGAAAGACTTGGTAATTCCCCAACACATCTTCTCTGTAGCACATGAACTCCATTCAACAAAGTTATTCTGTTGAAAAAAAATTAAACATTAGTTAGTTAAACCAGTTCATTACCATGATGATTTTCAACCAAGTATTGCTATTTATTTATTTATTTATTTATTTATTTATTTATTTTATTAGAGGAACTGGAACTGAGGATTGAACCCAGGGGTATTCTACCTCCAAGATACACTCCAGCCCTATTTTTATTCTCTATTTTGAAAATAGAGTATCACTAAGTTGTGGAGAGCTTCACTAAGTTACTAAAATTGGCTGAGAACCCGGAATCTGCCTGTTTCAGTCTCCCAAGTACTGGGATTACACACGTGCACCACTACTCCCAGCTTCCAAGTATTGTTTTATACTATTGTTTGTTCCCAGAATTGCCAGCAAACTTTATTTACAGTAAGATGTGATGTAACATAGATTTTCAAACTTACTTGCTTAGTGCCCCCTTTTCAGAAGAAAATTACTCAGCCACCCCATGAGTCCTTCCACTGTCCCCTTATTTTTATTCAACATCTCACAATTGTACTCCAGGCAACTACTGAACTGTGATCCTTCCAGAGTCTTCTGCTGGGGGGCAGTATCTTAAACTTTGGGAATCTATAGTAGATTGTCATGCTGAGGATAATACCTAATAAATTGTGTGGCAATTATTTATTAATCCAATAACAGAACCATCAACAGTAAAAATCAGCTAAATTTTTGCTTCATTGTTCTTGTATATATTGGATTAGAGTCTAATTCAAGTGCTTTAAAGCCTGGCTTTAATTCAAGTGCTTTAAAGCCTGAGTGACTTGTGACACATTTGAAAAAGTAACATATAAGAAGCAGGAGATATCAATTTTCTCATCAACTCTGCAGCAAAGTATCTTTGAGACACTAGGCCTGTATAGCTTGGACATGAAATATCTGGTAAAGTAGAGAGAGAAGAGAGAGTGAGGGAGATAGAAAGGAAGAGAGAGAGAGAGAGAGAGAGAGAGAGAGAGAGAGAGAGAGAGAGAGAGAGCTGGCTAGATAGATTGATAGATACATGGATAGGTAGGAAAACTGACACATAGATATAGAAATACAGAAATGCATGAGTATAGGTATAGATATTGATGTAGATGTGGATATAGATATATACATAAGCTGAGCATGGTGACACATGCCTATAATCCCAGTACTTGGGAGGCTGAAACAGGAGGATCACAGGCAAGTAGTGAGACTCGCCAACCTAACAAGACTCTGTGTCAAAATAATTTTTTTAAAAGGGAGCTAGGGTTGTAGATCAGATTAGAATGTCCCTGCGTTTAAACTCTAGTACCACAAAATTTAAAATGACTAAATAAATAAGTAGATATAGACATAGACATAACAGAGATATAGAGACCTATGGATGTATAGATATAGACAGACTAGCCCAGTGCACCTTTTACCATAAAGTCCTGTCCTGTTTAACTCATAAATTTATGAAAAATTCCTGGATCCTATAGACATTTGAGTGTCTATGTCTTCTGAAAAAGGAAAGACGAAAGATCTTCTTGCATCATGGCAAAAGATCTTTTCATGCTTGAGATGAGCCAAAGATGATACACATGTGCAGCTCTTACTGAAGCATGGAATCAACAAAGCACAAGAAACACTTGGCAAAGGACTGGGCCTTTGTAACTTTCCAGAAAGGACATGACAAAAAGGTTCCTATTACAATTGGCAAATGGGAATATATATGTGTTAATGTTTAGAAACTTGGTTTCCAGCTTCAGTGACAGTGCTCCTCATCTTATTTAAGCTTGAAGTTTATTTGCTAGTGTTATGTAAAATGAGACTAGCATATTGGTGGAAAAAACAAATCTTCATTCCTTGATTCAAAGATTCATAATAGTAGTCAGTTGCATTAAACACACACATCCAAATACACATGTGCATGCATGCACACATCACACATACATAGACACAATTGCACACTCTTGCACTTAAACACCACTTCAAATTAATGTGTTGGACATGCTTTCATTAGGTGGACCACAGTGTTGCACACATGTAATTTTTTCACTGTTCCCTGTTGCATTACTTCAAATAGATTCACTTCACCTGTGAAGTGATAAAGATCAAACTAGTTTTAAACTCCTCCACCTTCATCTCAAGTCACAATTGCATTTTTGTATAAAGCACTGTAATCTCCAAACAGTGAGCTTGGTCATAATAAAGACTTTTCATTAAAAAATGGGAAATGAAAAGTACAATAGCCACCCAGATGCATAATAGATAGTGCGCTTAAGATACAGTATAAGTTTGATATATGTTGACTGCAGTGGCAGTTTGCACTAGTGGTTCTAGATTTATCTGTCAAGTGAGTTATATTTCTACATGTTGATGTACATTTGATTGAGTTGACTTGTTCTCTGTCCAAATGGTTTTGGCTCAGATATGGCCATTAGGTCTCTGAACTGTTTCCTCATGGGCTGATGTAATTGTTTGCAAACATAATATGAAACACAAGAGACTAAAAACAACAATAACAGCAAAACATGGAAAACCATTTAGAGATCACTGGATATAACTTTGGCATGAAAAAAATAAAATATCTTCCAATAAACTAAAGCCTTTCACTTGTACAGCAATCTGACAAACTTTAAATACTTTGCGATCACTCGTGCATTTATCTAGTTTCTCTAATTGGTGTTCAGGAATCCTATTGGAAGTTATAACAATTAAAATTTTATTTTTTTCTGCACTGGGGATTGAACCCAAGAGCATTCTTCCTCTAACTAGATCTCCAGCCCTATTTAATTTTTTATTTTAAAACAGGAGGATCTTGCTAAGTTGCTGAGACTGGCCTCAAATCTGCATTCCTCCTGCCTCAGCTTCCCAAGAACTGAGATTACAGGTGTGCTCAACTATGCCAGGCTTATTTCTAAATTTTTTATGCCAGTTATGTCTTAAATATCACATCTTAAGAGCTTGGAATGTACTTAAAATATCACTTAACTCATTTACCATTGGCACTGATGTTGAGCATGAGGGGAAAAAGAAAAATAAAACTCTTTTGTAAACTAACAAATAAATAAAATTTTATCATATATTACAAAGACATTTAAAACTGGGCATGGTGGCACATGCCTGTAATCCTAGCATGTGGAAGATGGAGACAGAAGGATCATAGGTTCAAGACCATCCAGTGCAACTTAGTGAGTCCATCAGCAACTTAGTGAGACCCTGTTTCAAAAACAAATAGCTAGTGGCATAGCTCAAAAGTAAAATGCCTCTGGGTTCAAAAAAAATTCTAGTAGTCTCAACTTAATTTAGATACAATCTTAGAAAAAAATTTAAGTTTCTTTGAAATTTAAGTTTCAAACTTTATTTATTGAACAACTACTATTTACCATTCACTAGTCTAGTTACTTAACATAAGATGGGGAGGAACTACTATCTTAGAGTTCATATTTTTGTGGAAGAGGCCAAGCAATAAAATTAGATAGATAGATGATAGATTATATATATATATATATATATATATATATATATATATATATATATGATTTCTCTAGATCTCAAGATGATCAAAGTACATACTTTATAGCCCTTTGTAAAGTTGAGTTAAGCATTCATAACATATATGCCACATGAATGAAGACTGTGAGAATCTATGACATGTGCCTACTTAGCTTTGTCCCATCAGATTCTCCCTTAGAATATGGTATACTGTAACCTGCCCCTAACTCTGATCAATACCTATAGGGACCAATCTCACAACAAATGGGAATGCAACAAAAATTCTAGGCATTGCTATTGGGATAAAAGAGACCAGTCCTCCCTCCCATGCTAAAAGTCACTGATGACTTTCAGCAAGCTAAAGAATGAGATGACTCCACCTTTGAGGATTTTCCATTAATTTTTATTTTTAATTTAAATTTGCTATCAGTAGTCATTTTAAATCCACCACCTCTGCTGTAAAATATTGACATTGAGTCTGGAGCAAGAATGAAAACTGCAGAAACATTTTTTCTTAGGTTCTATGGTTTCTACAGCAGTGATTCTCAAAATAATGTGGGTTGAAGTCAACTGTTAATCTTGGAAAACGTTGACCTTCCTGGGCCCTCATACAAATGTTCTGAGTCAGTAAATCTGGAGTGTGTCCCAGAACTGATATTCAATGACACCTACCTATCTCCCAATTTTAATTCATTTGACTTTTATAAATAACACTTTAAGAAAAAAGAAATTAAGAGTAATGGCCGTCACAGAAATCATCTCATTTTTAAAAATTGTAAGTAATTTTCTAAAATAAAATTTTGATGTAAGTATTTTTGTGAAAAAGTTATAAATAGATAACTGTGATGGAAAATAAGATGATCTCAAAAGGTTTCTTTTAAATCCTGCTCGGCTGCCAATTTAAGAAAGTAGTCTTTATTCCAGTTTATTCCTTTTTATACTGAGAAGTGTATCCAGCCACATAGAGAAACCAGAAAAAAATCATGAGACAAAAAAAAAAAATTGTCTTTACCTAAAAATAAAAGAGATTTTCTATATCCACTTTAAGAATGTTTTTGCTGGAACAGAATTATACTAATGAAACAACAGGGAAAAGAAAAAGTAAATACTAATATGAGAAGGAACAAGGTGAAATAGATTCAATAAAGGAAACTCAGGATTCTAGATTCTACTCTCTGACTTGGAAACTCCCACTAAGAGAACTTTATGTTTAAGAATTTCTATATAAGTGTGTGTGTCAGGGGGGAGGGGTGCATGAAGAACATTAAAACACATTATACATTTAATGCCATGAGATATAAACTGATCTGATTAGGTTTCTTTCTTTTCTTTACGACATGCTGTTGATGCTTTGGAGAATAGACAATTCAAAGAAAGCATGTGGAAGTGCATTTTTCTTTTGAAATAACAATTGCAAGAGGGGAGAGGGAAAAGAATGGTTTTGATTAAGGTTTTCAATTGTCTTATATATGTCAAGAACTTCCTTTTCTCTTCCTAAATTATAAAATGTTCAGAAACATTTGATGGGGCCTTATTTTCCCCTGAGTATTTTCTTGGATACTCTCATGGGTTCTGAGAGTCATTATTCAATAGGATGAGATTGGGGCAACTCCAAAGTTGAAAATAAATAGCAAACTTGGGTAAAGGCTACAAAGTATGATGTATGCAAAATGGTAATAGAACAAAAGCAAACTTTGCTTTTGGAAGACATGAGTGAAAGGTACTAGGACTCTTTCACAATATCAAGAGCAATTAAAGAGAGCACTTGTCCAGGTGTTCTTCATCTCCGTTGAGGACAGGAGAGGAAATGGTTGAAACTGAAATACTTACTTTCAAATAAGAAAGAACTTTGTATGACTGATGACCAAAAACCATGGTAATTTTGTTGTTGTGTGTATGTGTGGATGGGTGTGTGTGTATTACAATAAGATATTCAGACCGACCTCTGCTCTCAGTTGGTTTAGGCGTGGTTCTATATGAGAGAAAACATAGTGTAAGTGGCCTCCTAAAATTCATATCATTCCATAAATTAAAACATGAGTGGATATTTTATTTTCCTCAGATAATTACAAACAAACTGATGAGCTGTCTTTGGGGAGTTTCCCCTGAATTAAACAGATTTCTTTTCCATAATCCTCTCCTCTTACTCTTCATATTATTCATTCCCAATTATTTTCTTTCTGGTGATAGTGGAAGTTAAAGAGGGTGGGACACACAGAGAATGTTTTAGATGTAGTTCTTTCTGCTTGAGTTTAAAAGCAGCATTTGGAAAAGTTTATGCTTCAATTTTCTAAGATCCTAAAATAGAAACCTTATTGAGATTAGTTTTTCAAAAGAGAAAAACACACACATTGCACATATACACACCAATAGCAGCAGAAATCCTAAAAAATAATTTATTAATTTAAAATGCCTCTTTAATTGTAACAAGGAAGTATACATTTTTCATGTCAAAAAATCAATTGAACTTGATAAATTTAAGAAATGTTAAACTGTTTTGTTATTGTACTCTATAGAACAACATATGGTACAAAGAAAAGAACGTAAAAACTTGTGATGTCTCTAAGGAATCTTGAATATGAGATAGCTATTAGAAATAGCTTTTTGCTTTCTGAAATTAAACTTACATTTATTCAAAGGATAATAATTAAGTTTCCATTTACAGAATAATTTACAACTTATACATTTTTTTAAAAATTGGATTTTTTCAAAGGTTTGTTATTCTCTGCCAGGAAAGATGATGGAGAAGAACATCTTGATAGAACAAAAGGATCAGTTAAAATATCTATTGTCCATATATTCCAGCTTCTCCAGTATAATAAATGAAAATACATTAAAATTAAATAAAAATGAGATTGGGTATCAATAACCTTTCCTGTCTATTTACCATATTGTGTGTGTGCGTGTGTGTGTGTGTGTGTGTGTGTGTGTGTGTGTGTTTTCCTGGGGATGAAATCAAGGTCTATTCTACCTCCAGGCTACACTCACAGCCCTATTTTATTTTCTATTTGAAAACAGGGTCTCCCTAAGTTGCTGAGAGCCTCACTAAGTTGCTGAGGCTGGCTTTGAACCTATGATCCTCTTATCTCTACCTCCCAAGTACTAGAATTGCAGATATGAGCCACTATACTTGGTTTAGCCTATCTTCTTTATATCTGAATCATGATTTTGTTGTAAGTAACAATGTGTCCAAACCTATGTATTTTTTAATTTTTTTTCTTTTTTCTTTTCTTTTTTTGCCAGATATTTGCTTTCCCAGATTTCCTTTCAGTCAGGAATGGCCATGTGACACAAGATAATCATGTTGAGAATTTCTCATAAACTGCCATTGCCTTATTCTCATTCTTTGTGCTTCAAAAAAGAATGTGATACTTAGAATTAAAGCAACCATCTTTTAATCATGTGGCAAAAATGCATAAAGACAAAAGCTCTGAAAATCCCTGGGAAAGACAGAAATAAGAGGCCTGATGCTGGGGTAAAGCTGTGAACTGCTGCTTAGACTGCCAATCTATAGGTACAAAGTCAGCAATTTTAATTTATTTTAAAATAAATACTGGACCACTCAAGCCTCAGATATTTATGACCTTGGCAAGTAGATTCAAAGAAATAAACTAATAATCTTAATTGGTTTTCACAGATCATTTTATAGTAGATGAATAATGTGATAACGAAAGAGAAACTGAAACCATATATATGTCTCTTCAACAGGAATGAGACAAATAGCTGAATTGTATGAGTTTTAAAAATAACTTATGTATGTAATTGAGTGAATATACATCCCCTATATCAAGACCAAATAGATATTAATTTCAAAACAAATGCTTTAAAAATCCTTAAGAAAAGTATTTACCAGCCTAATAATTTGGGGAAATGGAGAAAAAATAGATTTAGAAATGTAAACACATATTCTACTTTTCTCCTATATTTCATAAAGTTCACAGGAACGTTATTTTTATAAATTCCATTAAGTTTGAAAATGTTATTTCATAAATTTCACTTTGTGGTTACTAAGCCATGTATAATATCATATGCAATCAACTTGATAATAATTTTTAGTTTTAGTTGTGATGCTTGAATAGAACAGATAATCTTAACTTTACTCCATAATGTATGTGGGAGAGTATCAATTGGAAGTAGTCTTGCTTAGTCAAACTAGCTCTTTTCAATCAGAAGAAACAGTTAAACTTGAGTGTTTTCTGGTGGTGTTTTTCGAATGGGGAGAGGAGTTCACCAAGTGTTGCGTACATGTATGTCCCTATCACACTCAACTTCATTATGATGTGTGATTACAATGCACCAATTAAAGTATATTTGAAAATAAAATGATCAGCAATTTAATCAGATGAAAACGAATTTGCAATTAAAATCAATAATGAGTAAACAGTTAAAAGAAGATCATAATCATTTTTCTTAAGAAAAGAAAAAACATAAAATTGTTATCAAATGAACAGAGAGAGAAGCGAGGCCTTCCACACTGTGAGGTACTCCACAGTGCTTCTTAGAATCCTTTTTTTCCAAATAAACCCTCACACACAGAACAAAGGAACCAGTGCCTCGCCTCTCATCTCTCCCCTTTTCCCTACTGTTTTTAATAATGTACTTCTGACATGCTAACAATCAAGCGCATGTTCTTCAATTGTTGTCTGATCTCAGCTGTCTGATAATGGCTTAAGAGGAATGATGAGTGGAATCACACATCAAGGGTCTCCTTTGTTGATAGCATAACCAGGGGTGTATTTCCAATTTGCAGTTTGGTGCTGCGGCTTTAGAAGTGCCACATTTGTTAGATATCCACTTGATGCTGTGCCATTAATCTACCAAACTCAGGGGTCAACTGTCCTGACAATGTGTGAATGAGGAATCAAAGATAAGGACTTTGCAGAAGTTTGTGAAAAAATAAAAGAAACAGTTTGTTTTCCACATTTCTTTTTAAATCTCCAGATATAAAATAATAAAATATCATTCTTTGAAAATCTGAGTATACCATATGATATGTACATACGTTCTATACCATCTATAGATTTGTCCTAAAAATGGTTTCATGTTTTCCATAATGATTGAAGAGTCAGTCTGCTGTAAGTTTTAACATTTGGAATTAATCCAAGACCAATTACTCTCCTGATTATCATCACAAGTTTTCTGCATCTCAAACTCTTCTTTGGGGAAAATTCATTTTTTCCAACATTTTCAACATCTTCTACTAACATGCGCAACTTGGGTAATAATACAAATTATCTTCAAGCTATAAACTATAAGATCTGGTAAGGACTTTCATAATTGGATATTATTACAAAAATAAGGGAGACTTGTGTCAGGATATAAACTTTCCTTCCTGATCATAGTGGCATATTGTTTTTCATAGTGTTCCCTTTCTAAAATGACTCCTACTCTCTAATAAACTAAAGTGAATTACATTTATAATTTACTTTTTGTTTCTTATCATTTGATAGTGATTTAATATTTTGTAATATTAAAGCTATATTCACAGTTAAGAGGCTTGGCTGCTCATCTACCAAATATTTACTCTCATAGAATAATATGTATATGTATACTACATACATATACACATACATATGTGCATACACATGTGTATATGCAAACATATACAATGTGTGTTACTTCCCTCTACTTCTATGTTAAGAATAAAGAAAAATGAAAACAAACACATCCTTTATAACTTTTTCATATTAATAATTCCTTCTCCAAAGATCAGTAGAATTAAAGATATATGCTACAGAAAACCTACTTTTAATTCAAATAATCCTTATATTAAAATTGATTTTTACTTTTAGCATTCACATGAATACTAAAATTGCCTCCATACAATCTGACAGACATATTTAGGATAAGATGTTCTATATACATGGGGTTAGTAGTATTTAGTTCATGATACCAATGTTTTCTTTGTCCATTCACCTATTTACTTTTATACTTTTTAGTACATTGTAATTGTACATCATAGTGAGATTCAAGGTGATACAAACATATATGCACAAGCCACTTGGTTTATTCCCCACTGCATCCCACCTCTCTCCCCTCTCTTCCCTCCTGTACATGTTAGTGAAATGAGTAGTGATAAACTTTATATATGGACATATTATTTGAACACTTTCCTTTATCCTCCTATTTCCCCTCCCCACCTCCCTCCCCCAAACTTCTTCCACTATTTTACTGGTTTCTTTCTTTAATTATCTAAAGACCCTTTTGTTTTCTATTTTCTCTCTAGCTTTCACATATGATAAAAACATATCTCAGACATTCTGAGACTGGCTGATCTCACTTATCATAATATTTTCTGGTTCCATCCATTTTCCTGCAAATAAAATAATTGTGGTCTCCTTTATGCCTGAATAAAATTCCATTGTATAGATGTATAGGTACCACATTTTCTTAATTCATTTACCTACTTATGGGCACCATGGTTGGTGTGTGATATCAACTTTATTTTTGTTATGATTGTATTTTCTTGAACTTATATACAAGATGGAAGTAACAAAATTATTATGCATAAGTTTAGCAAAAATGATTTAATATTTGAAGATAAGTAAAGAAAACGAGTAAAAATTTGTGAAGCAAATTATAAACCATAATAAATATAAAAACTTCTAAATTGATATCTGCTTGCATTAATTTGTGTGAACTCAATGAAAATGCTTCTCAAATTAATAATGCTAACAAAATAAGCTTATTAATGGAATAGTTATTTCCTTCAAAGCCTACATTCTTTTTTTAATTCAAAGCCTACATTCTTGAGAGGCTTTGTGTACCTACTTCTCATGAAAAAAATTAACTAGTTTTAAGTCCCCTATTAAAAACAATTTATTTTAACTCTTTAATTTTAAATTCACACTTTTAAGGTATAAACTTCCTTGAAAATAATATCTTGAGTCAGATTGTACATTATTTCTTTCAACTAGCTGCTACATTTCATGATTCTTAAATATATATATATATATATATATATATATATATATATGTGTGTGTGTGTGTGTGTGTGTGTGTGTGTGTGTGTGTGTGTGTGTGTGTATGGTAATCATATATCTTTGTTAGGTACCAGCTGGTAGAGGCATACATGCACACATTTCTCACTTAACCCTTCTCCAATTCCTGCCCCACTCCCTCTCCCTCCCTCCTTCTCAAGTTCAGTTTAGTGATTGACTTTGATATGTTTGTGAAAGTACATCATATGCATTAGGGTGTTCCCTCCATCGCCCATCACCTTCAGGTAAGTCAACTTCTTTGCTCATCTAAGGTTTCTACTTCTTTGTCTAGAGTCCTTCTTATGTACCACTTTCTCTCTAGCTTCAACATATTAGGGAGAGCATACAATTTTTTACTTTTTGTGACTGACTAATCTCACTTAGCATAATGTTTTCCAGTTCCATCCATTTCCCTCCAAATGACATGATTTTGTTCTTCTTTATGGCTGAGTAAAATTCCATTGTGGACATACCCCATAGTTTTGTGATCCATTCATCTGTTGATGAACATCTTGGCTGGTTCCAAAATTTGGCAATTGTGAATTGTGTAGCTAAAAACATAGATACACATGCATTGGTCTGGTAGTTTGGTTTCCATTCTTTTGGGTAGATACCCAGAAGTGGTATGGCTGGATCATATGATAAGTTCATTCACATTTTGCTGCAGATCCTCCAAACTGTTTTCCAAAGTGGTTGCACTAATCTGCAATCCCATCAGCAATGTATTAGGGTTCCCACTTCAAACCCTCGCAGAATTTGTTGTTGTTTGTATTTTTGATGATTGCCATTCTAATTGAGGTTAGATGAAATCTCAAAGTAGTTTTGGTTTGCATCTCTCTGATTGCTAAGGATGTCAATCTTAAAAAAATAAGAAGCTTTCCTAAACGCCAACAATAAATCCATGGAAAAAGAAATCCAGAAAACAATTCCACTCACAATAGCACCCCGAAAAATAAAATACTTAGGAATAAATCTAATCAAGGAGGTAAAAGACCTCTATAAGAAAAACTATAAAAAAGTTGAAAAAAGAAATCAATGAAGACCTGAGAAGGTGGCAAGATCTTCCATGCTTTTGGATAGGCAGAATAAATATCATCAAAATGGCCATTCTCCCAAAAGTGATTTAAAGATTCAATGCAATACCCATTAAATTACCAAGGCTACTCCTCACAGACATAGAAAAATCTGTCCTTAAATTCATTTGGAACAACAAAAAGCCCAGAATAGCAAAAGTAGTTCTTAGCAACAAGAACCATGCAAGAGGTATCACAATACCTGACTTCAGACTCTACTACAAAGCCACAGTAATGAAAACAGCATGGTATTGGCACAAAAGCAGACACATACATCAATGGAACAGAATAGAAAACTCAGAAATAAATCCACACACTTATAGTCAATTTATTTTTGACAAAGAGCCAAAAGCATACACTGGAAAAAAGACAAAACTGGTTAACCATATGAAGGAAAATGGAAATAAACCCCACTTTTTCACCCTGCACAAGAATCAACTCAAGATGGAACAATGACCTGGAAGTCAGGCAAGACACCTTGCAGCTACTTGAAGAGTGCATAGGGCCAAGACTTCAATACATAGACACAGGTAAAAACTTTCTCAACAAGACCCCAAAGTCACAAGCAACTTAAAGGAATATAAATATGTGGGATTGCATTAAACTGAAGAGCTTCAGTCCTTAAATTCATCTGGAAAAACAAAAATCCCAGGATATCCAAAGTAGTTCTTAGCAACAAGAACCATGCAGGAGGTATCACAATTCCTGACTTCAAACTCTATTACAAAGCCACAGTAATAAAAACAACATGGTATTGGCACAAAAACAAACACATAGACCAATGGAGCAGAATAGAAGACCCAAAAACAGACCCACAGGCTTACAGTCAACTGATTTTTGACAAAGGAGCCAAAAATATACACTGGAAAAAAGATCGCCTCTTTAACAATGGTGTTGGCAAAACTGGTTAGCCATATGCAGGAAAATGGAAATAAACCCCTCTTTCTCACCCTGCACAAGAATCAACTCAAGGTGGATCAAAGACCTGGAAGTTAGGTCAGAGACCTTGCAACTACTCGAAGAGGTCATAGGGCCAACACTTCAACATACAGGCACAGGTAAAACTTTCTCAATAAGACCTCAAAAGCACAAGTAACTCAAAAGAAGATCAATACATGGGATTGTATTAAACTGAAGAGCTTCTGTGCAGCAAAGGAAACTATCAAGAACCTCAACAGAGAGCCTACAGAGTGGGAGAAGATTTTTGCCAGTTATTCTTCAGATAGAGGTCTAATATCTAGGATATACAAGAACTCAAGAAAATCACAGGCAACAAAACAAATAACTCAATCAAAAAATGGGCAAGCCGGGCGTGGTGGCGCACGCTTGTAATCCCAGCATTCGGGAGGCTGAGACCGGAGGATCTGGGTTCGAGGCCAGCCTCAGCTACCTAGTGAGGCACTCCCCAACTTAGTGAGACCCGGTTTCAAAATAAAGAATAAAAAATAGGGCTGGGGGTATAGCTCGGAGGTAGAATGCCCCTGAGTTCAATCCCCAGTACCGCAAAAAAAAAAAAAAAAAAAAAAAAATGGGCAAAGGATCTAAATAGACACTTCACAAAAGAAGAAATACAAATGGCCAATAAATGTATGAGGAAATGTTCCACATCATTGGCAATCAGAGAGATGTAAATCAAAACTACCTTGAGATTTCACCTAACTCCAATCAGAATGGCAATCATAAAAAACACGAACAACAACTGC
>PVLC010003462.1:0-41387 GCA_004027655.1 Graphiurus murinus
AACAAGACAAGGATGTCCATTATCACCTCTTCTGTTCAACATAGTACTTGAGACTCTAGCTAGAGCAATAAGGCAAGAGAAAGAAATCAAAGGGGTAAAAATAGGGAAAGAAGAACTAAAACTATCCCTCTTTGCAGACGACATGATATTATACCTAGAAGACCCAACAAAGTCAGGCAAAAAACTTATAGAACTGATCTACATCTTGCTTTTATCTGAAAAATCCTTTTTGCTGTGCAAAACACAGCCACTGGAGTAGCTGAATCTGTAGCTGAATGCTGAATCTCCTAGGTATGCTTGATGCTTGAAGGGGACTGAAAGTGGCCTCCACAAACTCCCAGACTGAAATACTCATTCCCATTGTGATGGCATTAGGAAGAGGGCCTCAGTGAGGTGAACAGGTCCTGAGGGTGGAGACCTCATGAATGGAGTTACTGTCCTTGTAAAGAGATCCCATTTTTCTCTTTCTGCCGTGCAAGGATACAAGGAAAGGAGGTAGATCCTGACCACACTGGCTTCCTGATCTCAGACTAACCAGCAACCAGGACTGTATGAAATAAATTCTGCTTGTTTTATGTTACCCAAACTATGGTACTATAGCAGCCCAAATGGACTTAGTGTCCTGATGGCTCCCCCTGGCCCTCTCTCCTTCACACGTATATCCTTTCCTTTATACTAGGGGGTGTGCCTGGAAAAGCACATCCCCTAGTTACTGTACAAGAGCTTTTGACCTGAAGTAAGTTGTGGAACACTTACTTTCTTTTAGATTTTGGCTTGTTGTTTGTTATCATAGTTTGGGAGTAGAAGCACATGTAGGTGGGAGGACATGGAGGAGGTATTATTTATACGAGGAATCTTTTCCTTCTCCATGGTGCTGGCCCCCAAATTGATATTTGCATCCTCCTGGGAATATTGGGGAGATAGATTGCACTCTTATTCACCCCTTCTTTTCTCTTTTTAATTGGTAAAGAGGTACACATGTGGCCCAGACAAATTGCTTTCCTTTAGGACCACCTCGCTCATAATCATACCTGTTCTTTGCAACTCCCACTTCTTCCATATGATAAGTCAGTTGGAGCAGAGGGGTTTTTTCGTTGTTTGTTTGTTTGTTTATTTTTTGTTTGTTTTGTTTTGTTTTTTAACTGGAGGAGATTTCCATTGTATAGCAGACCCTCCTGTGAATGTTTGGAGAAGGCTAACTTTGGGAAAAGTTAGTGTAAGTAGACCTTTGCTATCTATCTTTATAGCTTCACTGATGCTAAAAATCCATATATATATATTATCCCTATTGGATCTTGGAGAGGAGAAGGGCAAGATTAAGTGGAATGTTCAAGTTACAACATTTTTTTGAGTAAAAATAATCAGAAAAAAATGTGTAAAGACCAAAAACAAAAGCATAAAATAAAAAGAGATCTTTAAGTTCACTGTAAGAATAGGGGAAAGTATAGCATATTTCTTAAACACTTTTGCCTACTTATTCCTCAATATCAAGCCAAAATAAATAATTTATCATCATGCATACTCCTCAGACTCATAAGGAACAGGGATTATCATAATACTCTTGCTTTAATTAAGGAAAGTTATCCTACCATTTCAGTAAGTGGACCAATGGTCTACTCAGAGATGTTCTAATCACCAGACTCTGTGACTATGCTACTTTACATGGTAAAAGGGACTTTGCAGATGTGACCAAATTAAGGATGGGGAGATTATTCTCGATTATTCAAGGGGAGTCAGTCTAATCAAGTGTCCCTATCAGAAGGAAGGAGGTAGGAGAGTCAGAGTCTTGGAAGGCAATGCAATGATGGAAACCAAGGTCAGAATAACACAAAACCACAGCCAAGAAATGCGGGCAGCCTTTCAAAACTGGGAAAGTTGAAGAAAATAAACTCTCCCCAGATCCTATGGAGTGAACATAGCCCCCTGCTGATAGCTTGATTTTAGCTCAGTGGGAACCACTTTTGGACTTCTGACCTTCAGAATTGCACGATAAATTTTGATTATTTTAAGACACCAAGTTTGCGGTAATTTGTTATGGCAGCAGTTGAAACCAGAGAGACTTCAGATAATGGAGGAGAAACTCCAGTGGAGCCAGGGAGGTGGTCTAGGGAAAGGTGGGGTATGGGGGAGGGAGGATCAATGAAGGAAACACTTCCATCGATGTGATGTACATATGTGAGAATACCAATGCCAATCAATAATCTGTATGGGAAAGAGGGGGAGTCGGAAGGAAGCCAGAGGAAAGCCCACCAAGTGCGATGTGTGTGCATGTCAATACCAGTATGAACCACATTATGATATGAGACTATAATGCACCAATAAAAGTATTTAAAAGTAGCATGGATGCATCCATTACTTTAAAAAAATGGCTAACTTTTTAGCCGTATATATTCATGGTATTGTATCATTTTATTGGAAAATCAGAATAATTGTCTTGGCCAACATTCTCATCACTATAATCTGAAAGAACTGCCATACAACTTAGAGGAAGGAAGATGTATTTGCTCGCAGCTTCTTGGAGATTCCAGATTCCATCCATGTGAGACTGGGGTTTATGGATGTCAGGGTATGGTGGTAGGAAACAGAGAAAGGGAGAGTACACAGGCTCTGTGGCTTACCTCATGGAGGCCAGAAGCAGAGAAAGAAAACAAGCAAGGGGATTCAGAGACACAAGCACAATCCATAAGGCCACACCCTCAGGGGCTCACCTGCTCCACCACACACCACCAGTCTAGGTTACCACCCAGTAAATGCATTATAATGGATTCATCTACTTATACCCATTCATCTACATTATAATGGATTCATCAGTCCAAAAGTTGATTCCATCAACTCCAAACCCCAATTTATGAGTTTGTTTTGTTTTGTTTTTTTGTGGTACTGGGGATTGAACTCAGGGGCATTCTACCTCCTAGCTATACCCCCAGCTTTATTTTTTATTCTTTATTTTGAAACAGGGTCTCACTAAGTTGCAGAGTGCCTCACTAGGTAGCTGAGGCTGGCCGAGAACCTGGATCCTCCGGTCTCAGCCTCCCAAATGCTGGGATTACAAGCATGCGCCACCACGCCCGACTCCAATTTATGACTTTTTAAGGGGACATTCTACATCTAACTATAACAATAATAGGTCAGTCAGGATATTGGAGAAGAGGGCATATATGAGAATATGTAAATCACCAAAGGATAGGCAACAATCCATTGATAATGTATTGGTGTACAGAAAACTGTTCAGGCTTTGGGGTGACCCAGATCTATGTCTGAAGATGATTTTATCCGCTTCCTGGTCATGTGACCTTGGCAAATTACTTGAGACTACTCCATTTCCTCACTTTGAATTAGGGAGATTTCTAACTGTGTGGGAAAAATAGTGATAATGTCCATTAAGTGTGTAGAAAAGATATGCACTGTAATAGATTTTGTATTAGTCAGCAGTCTCACTGCTGTAGTATAAAAGACCTGACCATACAACTTAGAGGAAGGAAGATTTACTTGTCCACAGTTTCCCTTGGAAATTCTGGGCTCTGTCCTGTGAGACCAGGGTCTGGATCTCAGGGTATGAAAGCAGGAGACCACATGGGTTCTTGTTCCTTGCATCATGGAGGCCAGAAACAGGGAAGCAAGCAAAGGGAGTCAAAGACACAAGCACAGTCTAAGGCCACACCCCAGGGACCCACCTTCTCCAGCCATGCCCCACCACTCTAGGTTTCCACCCAGATAAATCCATCACAATGACAAAAGTACAGCTCTCATGACTTAACTATATCAACCCTGAGCTTACTACATGAGCTCTTCAGGGGTACTCACATGTCCACCTGACTTTCCTTTGTTGGAACTGGAAATTGTATTTTCATACCTCATTTCTTCTTTCTCTTCCTATTTTATACTTCTTTTTTCCAGCTTCAACAGCTGCTCATCTTGAAAAGCTTTATGAAATATCTTTGCCTCCTGTTTTCTGCCTCTTTTTTTTTTGAGCTCTATAAATAATTCTATTAATACTTAAAAATAAACCAAACTAAAATATTAAATAAACCTCTTTCTTTATTCCCAATTCTTGACACAGAGCTTCTAAAACCCCAGATCCCTAAATAGCTTCAGAATGAGAATTGGTTTCCAGAGGAACCAACCATGTGATTAGAAGGTCAGCAGTTTTAGCTTCTCCACCTCCCAACACATACACACCTGACCTCTAGGGAGAGAAGAGAGTCTATAATGCAGTGGGACCTGTATAAGAAAAACAAACAAACAAAAAATCCTAAATGATGGGGTTTGGAGAGTTTCCTGGTTGGTAGACACATCAATGTGTTAGAAGGGTGGCATGTTGAGAAAGTATACAAACTCCATTCATCATCTCAGCCTCATGACCACAAATATATTTCTGTCATGTGCATTGGAACCTTAGACCACAGTGGTTTATTTCTGGGTTGGACTCTTTGCACTTTTTTTTTGGTACTGGAGGTTGAACACAGGGAAATCTTACCCCTGAGCTACACTCCCAGCCCTTTTTAATTTACAGGCATGTGCCACCACTCCTAGCTTGGACCCTTGACCTGTGAAGATTGAACAATTTCTATATTTGTGAATGTGGATTGTGAAAAATCAGTTAGATAAATGTAGGCACCTGGAAGGGACAAGCAAAAAAGCTATAGTAGAGGGAGAAATAGAGGCAGAGATGGAAGAAAGAGAGAGAATTGGGGCAAAGAAAAATCAAGTATATTGGAAGAAAGAAGTAGAGATTAAATACAACTTAGACTTCTTGAGTAGTCCCATTCCTATTTCCATCCTACAGCCCTGCTTCATCCCTTTTCTTAGATTCTATAAAAGACCAGGCATCCTTCCGGTAGATCAAAGTTTTTCCATTCATTAATTTGAGCAATGAGTACCAGTCAGGACCAACATTCATTTGTCCCAGAAACTTTTATAGAACTTATGTTTATCAGGTATTGTGCTGTTACTGGGGATGTGGATACTTGTCTTCAGAGGTATAAACACTGTGAAAAGAAAATAAAGGTCTCTTTGGGAATGATGTGTGGGAGACATTAATTCATAGAATTCAGAGTGCATGGTCTATATTTGTAGCTAATGAGAAATTGAAGGAGAAGCAATACTCCTGTTTTCTTATGTTTTATCTAATTAGAGGATGATTATTCTGATGTGATGGTTTGGTGTATAAAAGGAAAGGACATATCTAATTTGTATTGCAGAAGCTACAGTGAAAGGTTGGCCTGGAGCAATAAATCACTAACAACATGCAGTAATTTTCAACTAATGTTGTGCATCACTAAACAGTGAGTGTTGTTTATTTGAGAAAAAGCAAGGGTTCCAACAGTCTATAAGGAATAAAGGTTCTTGTAAGAAAATGGCAGACAAGGGAGGGAGATACAGAGATTTCTATACTAGGCTCTAATGAGTCTGAATTTTATTCTCTGGAAAGTTATATAAATAACTACAGCATAAAAAATGTCTACGTGTATGTTTGCATCATTATGATGTATCATTGCATGTTGAAAGCCAGTAAGATCAGGGTTTTTGTGTAGTACAAGCTTCTGGACTAAAATGATGTCTAGGACTTTCACATTTTCTCTGAGACTTGGTAATGAGACCAATAATTTGTACCTACAGTGCCTATGTCTTCCAGCTATATCCTCGAGGGACTAATTTCAAAAAGCTAGAAGAGCAGATAATGAATGGATCCAGCTCCTTAATCAATAGAGCAGAAGCTGCCACGGCATTGTCTTTGTCAAACCTCAGGGAAGCTAATACTTGGTCTCTGAAAACACTCTAATTAGATGCTCCACTTCAAAGTGAGCTGTGTTATTTAACTTTATCAATTTCCAGTAGCTATTCTTTGCTGTCTAAAAATAGGATACAGGTTATAAGCTCATTAAATCAAACCTAGAAAGGGAGGAATTTACACAAAGTTGGGAGGAAGTAGAGAAAAGGAGACCAACTTAGATTTCTATTCTAAAAGAAAGAAGAACAGCAAGAATGAACTAATAGTCAGGAATAAGCCTGATGATATAAACACCGACACCGCTGAAGGATAGAGAAACCGTATGTGATTCTCCAAATGTTGCATTTGAGGTTTTGCTGAATTCAAGTTTCTAAACTATGAATATTAATTGTTCATTTATTTGTCTAAAAAAAAAAGATGTTGACTTAGTTGTTTCAGGAAGAGTTGCATTACTAGTCTTCTGCCCTGGGTGTTGCCACTAGTGCTTCAGCCATCTGTTTTGAAATTTTTGCTTATAACTCCATGCAAACTCTTTCAGCTGACTCCCGGGTAACTCATCCAATTTCAAGAAGTTGGCTATACTTTCGAAGGAAAATATGTTCTTGCACATTTGAAACTGAGCCAGAGTTGGTGTTGACTGGGTGACAATGGATAGAGTTCAATGAATTCAACCACGAGTGGTTCCTGTCCTTCATTGCTGCAGCTGATTCACAGTGTTGTTCAAAGAAATAACAAAACTATAGTGATATCAATGATGCTTATGACATCAATCAAAATGTGCCAATAATAATTAAATATGAACATTTTTAAAAAGAGAAGCTCGGATGCCTTCTAATTTTGTTTTGCTAAATTGACCAATTAAAAATTTATGAGATTTTATTAACAAGTAGTTCAAGTGTTTTTTAATGTAATGATTTATTGTTTGACAATAAAATGACAACCTTATTGACTTCATTTATCATTATAAAGACATAACTCTAAGCTCTCAAAAACTTAGCATTTGAGCTTAATCAAAGAGTTATTTTTTCAGGTTACAGATTGATATATTAATTTTATAAATAGAAAAATTAAAATAGCTTATGTGATTATAAATTGATACTTTAATCTTTCCCTACTTGACCAATGAACATTCACTTTAAGTCATAGAACATAAATATATCTAAGAAATTAAAAACTTAAGAATCCTATGATAGAATCAGTTATTTAATCCCAAAAACATATATTTCTACTCTTCATATATGAATGAACTACATTTATCACATTTCAGATTCCTAATATAAATTTCATTAGTATGTTTTCACTTCTTTCTTAGAAATAGGAGGTCAAGTATTATGATTAAAACTCTAAGTTTTCAGGAATAGATAAACAAGCATAATATCATTTGGTGCTTTTATGGAGTTAAAAGCACCTTCTGGCACTTAAAATTGTATGTGGTTTTAAAGGTGAAATATTCTATATTTATAAATTATTTTGAAGTTATAAATAATAACTTCACTGATAACATAAATTAACCACTAATCTACAGTGATCATGGGCATTTTATGTCTCCACCATGTTCTTATTGAGCACAATTATTTTTTTATTAAGTACCTGCTGTCATTCACCCTTTTCAATATAGGAATCCTACACTGAAAAGACAGATGGGGAATCCTAAAGGCACATATGTGGTGTGTTCTTGAAATTTACTACCCGATTCCACAGACTCTTTGTCATCCTACTCTGCTTTACTTCCTCTTTATAGAAAATACCATTTTCTAAAATACTGTATAATTTACTCATTAATGCAGTGTCTTCTTTAGCAACATGCAAGCCCTAAGAGAATTTTTTTTTCTACTGGATTAGAGTAGTTCCAGGTCCCAAAGAAACTACTCAATAATTATGTTGAATAATATAATTAGAATACAATGAAGGATAGACTAATAACACACCACATAATTGAAATATTAAGCAAGACCAGACTCATCCTTACCAATAAATTTGAGTTTTATGCAGGCAGTTGTTTATTTTTTACACTGATCTAATTTATATTTAAAAGATAGCCTGGATGCTTTCTGGTAATATTATGGAGGAAGGAAGAAGAAAGTTTGAGAATAAAAAAAGATGTTATTGTAGGTTCAGTGACAGAGTTTTTAGGAGAGCAGTTGCAGAGAGACAGGGATGTGTTTTTGAGGTACAGATGACATAAGTTCTTGATGGAATGAATGTGAAAAGAAAAAGAAATTAAGGTATTGAGGATGGCACCCACATGCTGATAATTATTAATTGACTGGATGAATTGACTAGTTGTAAGAATTAAGACTGAGAAAAACCATTGGGAGAGACCATCTTAGTAATGGAAAATGGAAAGTTTTGTCTTTTGCACAAATTTAACCACAAGATGTCTACAGGATTATAATAGCAAGTAAAATTCCATATAGGAGTACATTTCTCTAAAGTATACAAACCCTAAAGTTGGAAGTCTTTAGTCTCAGGAAAGCAAAAACCAACTTGCTTCCATCTCTATGATGATGTAGTTACAAAAAAGAACAAGAAAGTGTAACGTCATGATAACACTTTGGGTACTGCTACTACTTGGCAGAGAAGGCAATGAATCATAACTTTTCTGACAACTTTAGTTCTCACGCTAGAAATTTGCTATAGATTTGAGCTTTCTTTTTTAGGATATCCTGCTGAGTAGATGAATCAGGAGTTTATTTTCATAGAACTGCACAGCAGGCATCCTCAGAGAGAGTAACATGGTGCCCTCAACTGGGGATTAAGACAATAGAACCAAGGATGCCTCTGGTGATCTTCCACCTGTCCTCTGCAATATTTTTATAATTTATATACTGAAGTTATTTGGAAAGCCATACCTCAGTCTTCTGAGGCTGTGGGGACACTTTGGTAGGCAGGGCGTCTGAACATTCTAAGCAGAATTGGATCACACATGTGTAAGCAATTCTCATGACATCTGATATTCAAATAGAGGAGTCAACTTGATCATTGGATTTCTTAGTCTAGGGCTCTCAGAAGACATATTGGTGGAAAATACAAATTTTGAAATCTGTAGGATATGTGAAGTGTTTAAAACTTTGGGAATGGATGAGGTCACAGAGGGAGCAATTAGAGAGTAGAAAAGGGTCTAGAAAAAGATTCTAATATTTTGAAATTGTGCCAGAAAAGGACTAAACAATGATGAGTGAAAAAAGATTTCTCAGTGAGGTGTTGGAGAAAATATTTGAAAATTTGTTGTATTAAGAGGTAAGATAAGGAGTAAAGAAAGGAGTGGTTACTTGTGTCCTATGTTGCTGAGAATTACAAAATGATAAGAAGATAAATAAAAATCTAGGAGAAATGGTAACATGAATTGATTTCAGAATAAGGAAAAGGGCAAGGTTCAGACTGTGAAATGCTGGAAATAAGTCTGAGGTGACCTGGACAGCCTGTATGATTAGGGGAGAGGAGAAAGGCAGATGGAGCCAAAGAGAGATGAGAATTGTGTTCCTTCTGACTTATTTTCAGATTGGATATAGTTGGCATGATTGTGAGTTTGTGGGAATAATCAAGTAGACAGAAAAATGCTTACAAAGAAAGCCAGGGATGGTAATCAAAGGAATGCTTAGTAGACAGAAAAAGAATGGAGATAAGGCCACAAGCTGATGATTCCACATACTTCTATATTCACGGAAGCAAATAGGTGACATTGTTAAACTTTACCTGAGTGCTTTGCTTGCTTTTGGAAAGAGATTATAGTTTAAATATCCCTCGTGGTGTTGTAGTTCAGGAGATGATTTACTACAGAAACATCCCTTCCCTATGTGACCTACACAAGTCTCTCTTGTTTACCTATGATATGGTCAAAGACCCTCCAAATTCCTGTTATTTGCTTCACAAACGATGAACTGCTTGTATTCATTGATCAACTAAAACTGCTTATTAATTGACTTGACCAAAATTATTGCATTTCTCCTTCCCCAGGTTCCTGATCTTTGACCCTGAGCCTGCAATCACCTTTTTTTTTTTTTTTTTTTTGGTACTGGGATTGAACCCAGGGATATTCTACCCCTGAACTGCATCTCAAACCCATTTATTTATTTATTTATTTATTTATTTATTTATTTATTTATTTATTTATTTATTTATTTATTTATTTTACAGTACTGAGGATTGCACCCACAGGCATTCTACCTCTGAGCTACACCCCCAGCCCTATTTTTATTCTTTATTTTGAAACAGGGTCTCACTAAGTTGTGAAGGGCCTCACTAAATACCTGAGGCTAGCCGCTGATCCTCCTGTCTCAGCCTACCACGTACTGGGATTACAAGTGTGTGCCACCATGCCACACTTTGCTTTTTGTTTTGAAACAGTGTCTAAGTTGCTGAAGCTGGCCTTGAACCAGCAAACCTTTTGTCTCAGCCTCCGAAGTACTGGAGTTACAGGCATGTACCACAGTACTCGGCTGAAACAACCACTTTCATGGCTCCACCTGAGAATCAACAGCTAAGTAAAACAAAAGACACATCCTGGTCAACTGTCCCTTCCCAACCACGCCATTCACTTCACACTCATTTCTTTCTAGGCCTCTTTCTAACTCTTATAAAAGAAAATTCCACTTGTCTGACCTTCTAGATGTTTGCAGATCTCATGGTCTGAGTATTTACCCTATTATAATAGTCTCCACTCCATTTACCACAATAATATTAATTACTTAAGTCAGATTTGTGTTTTATTTGATAACACAAAAGATGAATAAGCATACAGATAGATTATAGATTTGGTGCATTGAGATAATAGTTTCTGTCTGATAGCTTTTGGGAAGGGAAGCAATCAACTGAGTTTGAGAATGCATGAGCAGATGCTGATAGTATAAGAAAAGAAGATTACATATAAAATGGACATTTTTGAGAATGAAAAACTGACCACACTAAGGAAGTGTAGGATTATAGGATAAGTACCAGTGCCATTTGTAATTTGTGATCATGGATTTAAACTTAATCAATTTGTTGGTATTGTTTTCTTTATTAATATTAAGTTTCATGGATGCCAACAGGAATCCAGATAATTTAGTGCAGCCAGATATGGGTTTTTGTAGAGACAAAATATAGAAGAAAGAGTTCAAGAGATAGGAAGCAATTTTCAAGAACTTTCAGGCAACATTGGACTAAAAATTGAAAGAAATGAAACAAGAAGGTGTTAGAGGTGATTGATTAAAAGAGTTAATGCATTGAAATCACATGAAGTTAAAGATTTAAGGTGGAAAGAGAGTAAATCCAACATCTAGAAAGATAGGACGAGATGTATTTAGGGTATTCAAAAAGAATTTAGAGGTGACAAAACTGTTGGTGATAATATGGTCTAGGATATGAGAGTGGATAGCTGTATTGGAGGGAAGGAAATACTTGGGGAGATGATACAAGTCAGAAATCAAGAAGATAGAGTATGGAATGGGTTATTGTCATGGATACGGTAATTGTCTAATGTGATGGTTTGATGACTACAGTAAGTACAGAGGGCAGAATATTAACCAGCGTAGCTGAAAGGAGTAAGCACCACAGTTAGGATGTTAATGTCTCCCTTCTCCCCTTACTCTTTTACTCTTCTTGTTTTGTTTTGTTTTTTCTTTGTTGTTGTTGTTTATATGTTATTTTTACTTCCTGTTACAGAGTAAAGAATTAGTGTGGCTTTGAGAGCATTGTCTGAAAATGACACAATTTTTATTAACATATAGAAAATAACATAAATCATGTCATAACTACCAGGTTTAATCAATTAAAATTAAGCCTTTTTAAAAATACAACATTTAAACAACTGATGTAAAAATATAGATAGTAGGAAAGAATGATCAAATAAAAATTAACTGGTGAATTTATTTTTTTAAAAATGTGAAAATGGCAGCATTTACTAATACCATTTTGGAAAGGGAAGATAATGTGAAACTACTTAATATAGTCAGCATCCTATAGCTGATCCAATTTCCTTCTTTCAGGTCCTTGAAAATCAAAACCATTACTTGGAAAACTTATAATATTTCAAAATATGTGGCTATTAACTACCAATGCATGGAATTATTCTTCAGACATTTGAATTATGTAGAGTGAATATTGGTGCTGAAATTATTTGCTAGTTCAAAGTTAGCGAATGATGTGGGTTGTAGTTCTGTATGCTAAAATTAATGAATGATAACACATGCTTATCATAACACCAAGCCTGCTAAAACTAGGAATCAAAGAATTTTTTTAAAGTATTAAGAGAGCATTCACATCAATGCGATTCCATTCCTACTCCCTTAATGATAAAATGTACTCTCCACCTATTCAGATTGCCACATAAATAGGTAGGTAATGCATACAGCATACATATATCTCCACATTGCTTACCTTATCTACTGATAGGAGGAAAAGATATGTAAGTGAGTAATGCTCATGTAAATGCATCGGGCATTATTTTACTCTGTTTAAGAGTCCTCATTTAATCAAATGCTTCAAAGCCTTCTTGAGTCTAAGATTTGCTTATTTGTTCCCTTTCTTTCTGCAATTACCATATAGTAGTTTATTTTGCTTCAATCTTTCATTCAGTGAGAAGAGACAGTGCATTGATTTCCTTTTAAAATGAAACCTTTATCTTTACGTTCTGTTAGTCCTTTATTCACATGGAAATAACTAAAAGAGGGAAAAATTCAAACTAATTTCTTGGAATTTTTTATGCATTTTTAATAGCCTAGGAATTTCATTAGCATAGCTACTCACAATCATAATTGACTGTTGAATCTTACCCATTCAAGAATAATTGTATTCTAAGCATAATGGCTTCTAGATAATTCTTTAAGATAAGATAAAAAGTCAATTTCCAGGTAAATGCTATGTAGCTTTTATTATGATTAATTGAAGGATTAAAAACCCAAAGGAATAGATTGTCACCATTTAAACATCAGTTTGGCATTAAGATTAAAAAAAAAAATCTCAGTGATGCAAATGAAAATGTGAGCTAGGACTCTCCATTATTTTAAAATCATGCATAATTAATAAAATTGAAAGAATCTAAAGAAATGCAAGAAAGTATGTTTACTAAGAAATAAAACAGAATTTCTCCTATCTGACATTTACAAATAAGCCCCTGATAAAATATACTTACTTTTACTTTTAACTTTTTTAATGATAAAAGAGAAATAGGAGCCGGGCATGGTGGCGCACGCCTGTAATCCCAGCATTTGGGAGGCTGAGACCGGAGGATCTGGGTTCTCGGCCAGCCTCAGCTACCTAGTGAGGCACTCCGCAACTTAGTGAGACTCGGTTTCAAAATAAAGAATAAAAAAATAGGGCTGGGGGTATAGCTTGGAGGTAGAATGCCCCTGAGTTCAATCCCCAGTACCGTAAAAAAAAAAAAAAAAAAAAAAAAGAAAGAAAGAAAGAAAGAAAAAGAAATATGAAGCAAAAAATAAATTATTTCGTGGTATAAGTTATAATTTGTTTTTAATTATAACAAGAATAACTTTAACATGTTAGGTTAAAAAAATTTAGAAAATTGCAAAAGTATCGATACAGATATTTCTTCATGCAAAATTGTTTCGTAGTAAAAACAGGATATTTTCAGATGGTAAAAATTATTGCCGAGCCCGGCGTGGTGGCACACGCTTGTAATCCCAGCATTCGGGAGGCTGAGACTGGAGGATCCGGGTTCGAGGCCAGCCTCAGGTACCTAGTGAGGCCCTCCGCAACTTAGTGAGACCCGGTTTCAAAATAAAGAATAAAAAATAGGGCTGGGGGCATAGCTCAGAGGTAGAACGCCCCTGAGTTCAATCCCCAGTACCGCAAAAAGAAAAAAAAAATTATTGTCCACAAAACCAACCAAAATACAGACTGAAACTTATAATACATTATTCCAATCTGAATTAAATATCCTTTAATTATGCAATTACAAAAGCATATAATAAAAATTTTTAAAGCATAAGAATAAATACAATTTTAAAAAAAAGAAAAGATAAAACCATTTCTGAAGTAAATACCAAAGTATAAGATAATAGAAGGATAGAAGAATATATTTTTTCTAAATATAGACATCCAAAAAGAGGATTAAAATAACTAAGAACAAAAACAAAAATTTTAATAGGTGAAAATCACTAGTGATAAAGTAATAGTTATAAAAGATTATTAAAGAAGAAAAAACAGTATCTACAATTAGATTCCCTCAAAAAGCAATGAAAACAAGAGTTAAATTATAATACAAGAAAAGTTTTTAGAAATAAGACCAGAGTGTATATTTTATAAAGTCCTACCATGTACCTGTTAAAATTGACCTGGAGAGTTAGCTTTGAACTGTAGACTGGAGAATATTTTAGGCTTACAGTATAAAGAAAATATGCTGTAAGCAACTAAAGGAAAGAAAATGCCAGATTTCTTCTAGATGAAAGAAAAATTAATGTGACTCAAACTTCTTTTTAGTTGCATACAAAGCAAAACAACAATGGAGACATTTTTCTAGAGACCCAAAGAAAATGTGTCAAGGATTTTTAAGTTTATTCAAACTTTTCTTAATGTTTCGAGACATATAAAAAATAGTATGCATGCAAATATATGGGAAAAATTTAAGGGTTACTGTACTAATAAACCCTGTCTGAAAAGTTCAATAAAGGATAAATTTTGCTGGGCAAGATGATAGCATAAGCCTGTAATCCCATTACTGAGACAGGAGAATTTCAGGTCTGAAGCCAGAATCAGAAACTTAGTGAGACCCTGTTTCAAAATATAAAATAAAAATAACTTGGGTTATAGGTCAGAGTAGAATATTCCTAGGTTCAATTCCCAGTACAAAAAAAAAAAAGGACAAACTTTACCAACCCTAGAAACAATGAAGAAAGCTGTCCATGAGAGTTGAATATACTTACTAATAGATATGAAATTAAAATGGAGATAGGAATATGGGTGAAAATATTATGTAAATGATAATGGATTTTGGCAAAGTAAAAATGAAACAACTAAAAATTGGGAAAGAAGGAAGGGGGAGGAAGGAAGGAAGGAAAGAAGAGTGGAAGACAGTCATACAGAGAAAAGCTGGGAGTCATAGGATAGTAGAAAGCTAAAACCTAATTTAAAGAAAAAGAGACTATGAAAATTACACAATGTTATTGTGGTACCTTGTATATATAAAAGACATGCTTATATTAAGTGAATCAGAAGAATAAAAGTAAAAGTAAAAGCAAAGACTTATCAGGCAAATGTAAACAAGAAATCAGGTGTTGTAATATTGTTAAAATGTAGTTGCATTAAGATAAGACCTAAGAAGAACATGAGGCTAACAATGGCACTTCATATTAAAGGTCATAATTAGTGAAGAAAATAAATGTATAACAAATAAGTATAATAATTATTTATATTATAATAAATAAATTAAAATAAATAATAAAGGTTATAGGTGTGTTGATAAACATCTGTAATCTTAGCGGTTGGGAGGCTGAGACAGGAGGATCTCTGATTCAAAGCCAGTCTCAGCAATTTATTGAGTGTCTCAGCAACTTAGTGAGATCCTGTTTCAAAATAAAATAGGGCTGGGCTGGGGGGTAGCCCAGAAATAAAATGGCCCTGGGTTCAATCCCCAGTACTAAAAAGTCAGAAAAATATAAAAGGAATATCTTCTTACTAAACATTGCAGAAGACTGCCTTCTTAACAAAGACATGCTAGAAATGCAGGAGAAATAAAAGAAATACACCAACAGTAGATTTCAACAAAGCATTCTCAAGCCAAGCTACATCAAGTAGATAAAAAGTAAGGTTATAGTTGATTATAATTATCATTAAGTTATATCTCATGACTATATATAATTAAACTTTCTATTCAATAGTGGAGAATATAGCTCCACTCAAATATCCAGTGGGCATTTGTAAAAACTGATCCAATGTTAAAATGATGAATTCCAAGTAAAGGTAATAGGTGAACATAATTAAAATTTATAATATTATAACTTTCATCAAGAAATTAAAAAAAAAATAAATGTTGGCAAGGATGTATAAGAAATAGGAACTTTTCTACACTGTTGGTGGGATTGCAAATTAGTTCAGCTGCTATGGAGATCATTGTGGTGATTCCTCAGAAAATTAGGAATGGATCCACCATATGATCCAGGTCTACCACTCCTGAGTATCTTTCCAAAGGGGCTGAAATCAAAAAAATACAGAAATATATGCATACCCAGGTTTATAGCAGCACAATTCACAATAGCCAAATTATGAAACCAATCTAGGTGTTCATCAATAGATGAATGAATTAGAAAATTATGGGAAATATGCACAGTGGAATTCTACTCAGCAGTAAAAAGAAGAAAAGTATGTCATTTGCAAGAAAATGGAATTACCTGGAGACAAGTGAGATTAGCCAGTCACAGAAAGTGAAGAGTTATATGTTTTCTCTCATGTGTACAAGCTAGATAATAATTGGGGTACCAGAGGGATCCCAGACAATGGAGGAGAAACCTCAGTGGAGCCAGTGAAGTGGTCTAAGGGAAGGGGAGGCGGAAGACTGAGGTTAATTAATGGAGATACTACCATCGACTATGTATATATATGTGAATATACCAATGTCAATCTCAGTACTCTGTATTGGGAAGGGGGGAAATGAGGAGGTGAGGGGGGGCACCAAGTGCTGTGTGCATGAATGTCATTGTCAACATGATTTACATTATGATGTGAAACTATAATGCACCAATAAAGCAAATCAAAAATAATATTATAATCTTATTGCAAAAAAATAATTCTCAAAATGTTATGCCCACCTTGAAATTAAAAAAGCAAACTAATTACTAAAAAAGATTTTAAGAAAAAGAGTGCATATACACTGAAATTATAGAATTTATATGTTAAAAAGGACAATGAGATGTAACCAAAACAAAGAGGAAAATTTATAACCTTAAATTCTTATATCATTTTAGTTAAGACGAGAAAAAATGAACAAAATACTTAAATAAAATTTTAGAAAAAATGTAAATATATTCATAAAAAAATGCATATGTGTACTTTTTGTACATGTAATACACACACACACACACACACACACACACACACACACACACACATCCAAATATTTTTTGGTTGTGTTTTGTACCTGGGATTGAACCCAGGAGCATTCTACCTCTGAGCTACACCCCCAGCCCTATTTTATATTTTATTTGGAAACAGAATCTCGTTAAATTGTTGAGAGCATTGCTAAGTTACTGAGGCTAGCTTTGAACCTGTAGTCCTCCTGTCTCAGCCTCCCATGTACTGGGATTATAGGTGTGAATCACCATGTCCAGCTAAGTTAGTTTTTTTCTTTGAGTTAGACAAGTTTATTCTAAATTTCACATGGAAAACCAAACATGCAAACATAACGGATCAGAGAAGGCCAATTATTAAAATAAACTCAAATCTTCTATTGTTAAAATGGTGTCTAATGAACATAAATGGATAGAGAGATCATAGAACAGGTAGAAAAGCAAAAGTTGACCTAGGTACTCATGGACATTTTGTTTATGATAAAGGAAACATCTCAAATCCCTCAGGGGAAAAAAAAATTGACTTTTAGATAAATGGTGCTAATACAGCTGGTAATCGGATCCATAACTCTGACCACACACCAAAATAAACTCTTTAATAATACAAGTATGTGGGATGTCTTCTAAACAATGACTCAAAATATAGAAGAAAATGCTGATAAGTTCAAAGATATAAAATAAACATTCATTAATGGCATTAAGTAAACAACACAAAAAATGAAAGTAAAATAAAAATCAAATGACAAACAAGAAAAAAAATGCAATTTAAAACTTACATCACAGAGAGAGGTCTAATTTCTTTAGTAGATTAGGGATTGTTAAAAATCAAGAAGAAAAATACCAGCCTGGCTTGGTGGAGTAGCTTGTAATCCCAGTACTTGGGAGGCTGAGACAGGAGGATTGCAGGTTCTCAGCCAGCCTCAGCAACTTGTGAGGCCCTCCACAACTTAGTGAGACCTTGTTTCAAAATAAAGACTAAAATAGGACTGGGAGTGTAGCTTGGAGGAAGAATGCCCTTGGGTTCCATTCTCAGTACCACAAAAAAAAGAAAAGAAAAAGAAAAGTAGCATCAGTTCTATTAACAAGTGAGCAGAAAACATGAACAGACCACCGATGACAGGAAAAGATACACAAACGGCCTTTAAGCATGCAAAAGACCCTCAGCTTCACTCTGAAAAAGAAAATTCCAAATTAAAATGACACAGATATCATTTTTTTTATATACATGATTGTCAAACATAAATGGGAGGGAGATCACGCTTGGCAAATTTGACAAATTTTAGCACCAAGAAAGAACAATGATGATAATTATTATGCATTGAATAACAGAGAAAAATCTACTCTTTGTTCACAAAAATGTACAACCATAAAAGCTAAGATTAATAAATGAGCCCATTAAACCTAAGAGCTTCCATTTATCAAAAGACACCATTATTGGAGTGAAATGGTGAAAAACTTCACACTAGGATGCATTTGAACTGGTGAGTGCTTCAGACTAGAATATATCTGCTTTATACACAACTGACAATGATCAGTGTCCCAAAGCTCACAAAGGGTTTTTGAGGATGTAGAGCGTCAATACTCCTCACCTACTGCTCCTGGGAGTTTAAATCTGTACAGTTCCTTTTAGAAAACTGTTTCGTATTACATACTAAAAGCGTTCAGCTCTGTGTAGTTCTCTTGCCTCTTTCACTTGACAGTCCATTATGAAGGTTAAACTTCTTGATCCTGGAGATCTAGTGATTTCATTTTTTCTGGTTCTTTCATACTTTGCTGCATTAAGAGAACAAAATTTGCTTGTCCACGCTAATGTTGCCGGACATTTGACTTTTTCCATTTTTTTGATTCAATGGTCAATGTTCCCATGCGCTATCTTGAATAGCAGGAACATTGCTGAATCAACTCACACACAGAGTGTAGGAAGTGGCAGGAACAGGGCTAGAAATCACTCCTCTGGTTACATAAATAGTACTTTCACAAATCCACCCAATTCAGCAGTTGAAAGGATAAGAGGATTCTTTCCTGACTGTGCCAAAGCATCAGATACCAGGTATTCCATCTGGACCACGGTGAGCGGGAACCTTTGTCTCACCTAGAATGGATCTTTCTTTTCTTTCTTCCCCTCTAAAACGTTATTTGATTTTTATTGACACAGAATATTTGGACATAATTTATTTGTTTTTATTGACATATAATAGAATGCATCTTTCTTAATAGTCTAATCCTTCCTGGAAGCTTTAGTCAATAACCAGATATTTGGTAGTTATACTCTAGTCTAGCAGCTCTACTTATCACCTGATTTAATTTTCACAAGTTGAAGACAATAGTGGTAGGAACTAAGGACATCCTCACTCCAAAGAGAGGTACTAGACATAGCTATGTAGGTCTTGCTGAGACACAACCAAAATACTTCCTGTATAAGTGACCCCCAACTTAAATCTTCAGCTCATATCAGAGAAGGCTAGAGATTCACTTTGGAGACTCTGTATGTTTTTTTTTCTCCAGCTTTATTGGGACATAATAACAAATAAAATGTATATATTTATGGTATATATATTTTAAGTTTAACATGATGATTTTGATATACGATGTAAAATGATTACCATGACCAGATTAATGAATGCATCAACCACTGCATTTAGTTGCTTTCTCTCTTTCTGACCTGTTTTATCTGGTCTGAGTAGAAAAGAACACATGTTGTCAAATCACTGTGCCAATACCCGGGGCCAGATTAATCTACTCTAAAATAACGCTGCATCTGGTGCAGCAGCTGTAATCAAACTTCTGTTCAGTTGTGTCTGTGAAAGTTTCCAGTTATCCTTCAGCATTCATCTTTTCTTTGTAGGAGTCAAACTGGTAACTTAATTTCTGTCATGATGGAGACCACCACTCCTGTATCCTTACGCTCCTGAGGCCCCATGAGAGGGTATTAATTATCCTGAGGGATGAAATGAGCTGTCGTTTTGGTGGCTAGTACTCAGCTCGCCTCAATAAGATATCCTTTTATCTTATATGTCAGGCCTAATGTGAGGGTACCACAATTATACTTTCAAGGACCTGGGCAATGACCACCAAGTGGGTCTACAAACATTACAGAACTACTATAAGCCAAACATCACCTCAGAATCCAACTTTCTAGCTCTATGTCTTTATCCATTGGGGAAAGAGGTGAAGTTGGGCATTGGGGATAAGATACTCTGGTGGGTATTAGTTACAACTCGGAGCTTGTTTCTATTTGATGCTGTATTTCTCTCCAAAAAGAGACTGTGTTGATTTGGTTATATCAGTACCAATTATGATTGGTAGGTTGGAGTCTAAAGTTTTTTCTATACCTAGATTTTAAAATATGCATATGTTTTAGCCAGGCACTGTGGTGCGCGCTTGTAATCTCAGTACTTGGGAGACTGAGACAGGAGGATCCAGGTTCAAGGTCAACCTCAGCTACTTAGTGTCACCTACCACAATGGAGGCTATGTGATGAATTGAGGTAAAGCAATCCGCCATACATGAAATGAACAATAGAACTAAAAGAAGGAACACTGCAATAGCAGTCCAATATAAAGCAAATGCGTCAGCTAGCTAAAACTTGGAAATGGTAGCCAGAAACATCACACATAGGTTGGCAACTATTGGGTAGATTCCGACTCACTGAGCTGACTCAGCATCATGAGAGCAGATGTGTGATCCATCTGCTCAGTGCAGCTCAGGATGGTCAAAGGATTATAAAGAAGGGATTATACTGTGCATCTGAGCTTCCCAGAGAATGTAGGTATACACAGACCATCACATGCCTGGTAGAATAAAACGATGCTAGGCTAGAACTCTGAAGAATCGAAAGGTTTTGCAATGATATCTTTCACTGATATTATATCTCTTCAGTCCTCTGTGCTTCAGTTTCCTATGAGAGGAAAATGAGAAGAGTGAAAAAAAACCAAAGGAAAAGTTCTTCCCAATGCCAGTATTCTCTGGTTCTAATCTCTAAACATAAAAGGCAACAGTATGATGTAGTTAGGGCACACTGGAGAGGAAGAGGAAGACCAACTCAGTAGGTCAGAAGTCATTTGGTTTTAAAGAACAGGACATTCAAAGAGGTTCCTGCAAGAAGGGTGTTGGTTATTGATGATACAGATACAGTTCAAATAATCTACCACAAGAAATGCAATGAGGCATCTGTGTGACAGCAAAAGTCAGTGTGAAAATTTCTGTTTCTCTCCTGGTGATAATGTACTTTGCTCTTTTCATCTGGTCCATTGTACATTTATTGTTTTTAGTCTTATTTCTTTTACTTCTGCTGTGATTTTTATTATTCCTTCCCTTCTACTAGTTTTGGGTTTAGTTTGTTGTTTTTCTGGTTCCTTGAGATGCATTGTTAGGCTGTTCACTTGAGCTCTTTCTACTTTTTGATGTAGATGTATATTGCTATAAACTTCCCTGTTACAACTGCTTTTGTTGTGTACCCTATAAATTTTAGTACGTTGTTTGCATTTTCATTTATTTCAAGACACTACTTAATTTCTTCAATGACTAATTTTTTAGGCGTATGTTTAATTTCCATACATCTATACAGTTTTGAGTTCTTATTTTTCTGTTTATTTCTGGTTTCATTCCATTGTGCTAGGAAAGTTGCTTAATATGATTTTGATTATTTTTAAGTAATAAGACTTGCTTTTTGGCCCAACATATGATCTACCCTAGAGAATGTTCCATATGTAACTGAGAAGAATATATATTCTGCAGCTAACAAATAGAATATTATATAAATGTCTGTTAATCATTTGGTCTGCAATAGATTTTAAATTGATGACTTCTACTATTATGTATTGCAGTCTCTCTCTTTCCTTAGATCTATTAAAATCTATGCATATAGATTTTACAGTTGGGTAAAATATGTATTTTCAGTTGGTGGGTGCATATATATTTATAATTATTATATCTTCTGGCTGTATTTACCTCTATATGATTATATAATGGCTTTGTCTTTTTTTATAGTTTTTGTCTTAAAGTCTATTTTATTTGACACAAGTATAACAACTCCTGCATTCTTTTGGTTTGCATTTACATAAGATATCTTTTTCTATCCATTCACATTTAGTTTATGAACTTCCTTACTGTTGAAGTGAGTCTCTTGTAGGCAGCATATACTTGGGTCTTGGTTTTTGTTTTTTTTTTTGTTGTTTGTTTTGTTTTGTTTTGCGGTACTGAGGATTGAACTCAGGGGCATTCTACCTCTGAGCTATACCCCTAGCCCTATTTTTATTCTTTATTTTGAAACAGGGTCTCACTTGCTGGGGTCCAGCCGTAGCAGGAGTTGGGGGTCCGTCGACAGGTGGGGAAGGAGACGAGGTTGTGAGAATACGCACATCCAATGTAATGGTGAAGCGTATCTACTTTATTGTTCACAAGCAGCTGGTTTTATACATTTCATACAGCAGTGAAGTACATAGAACAGGGAAGTTTATGGACAGGTCATCTGACAGTTTGACGATAGCAAACTTGTTTTGTTTTTCTAAAGGTTTTTACATCAGTGTATAATGATTTTATTTTGACTCTGGTACAAAGCAGTGTTAAAGATAACAAGGAATAGGCCTGTGTACATTGGTCTAAGCTAGGGAGTTTTTGGTAAATCACCTGTTGTTTTTGTTAACTATAGTCTGTCTTTATTAATGTGTCCTGTGAAGCTCTAGAGAGACACTGTGGGAGTTGGTAAAGGCTGTCTGTGCTTAGACCCTATAAAGGGTACCAGATACCCACATTCTTACAGCCTTTTTACCCATAGATAGATTGTAGACCTAAATCTCTTTGGCTTAGCTCTTTTGTTTTCTATATCTGTGTGTTGAGGGAGAACATAGGTTGATTAGTAACTATATCCGAATTACCTTGCAGAGCTTGTTTACTGACTAATGTTCGTAAGTAATCAGAGAATTCTTATGTTGTTTGTCTGAAGGCACTGTTTTTTAGCTAACGTCGAGGTTGTTATTCGACTGGCCACCATCTGTTTTTAAGAAACTTTCTTTAATAATAAGTGTAAAAACAAGACTTGAAGTACCCAATGTTCCCAGAATATACTATAATGTAAAGCAGGATATGCCACATATCCTTTCTTGGAAGCGTCTGCTTTGCAGGATTCCATCAGATCAAGCCTTGCTCATGATCCAACTGTTAAGGAGTTGTGGCATTTCCCTTTTTTTATTTTTTAATTTAATCGCTTCCACTTCTAGGGCAAGTGACTTGACGGATCGTGGTTGCTTTGGCTAAGATTAAGGCAAAAAAAAATGTATTTACATTGGATATTCAAGGTGAAAAAATTTCAAGCGAGCCAATTCCTCAATATAACTTAAAGGCAGGCATGTGTGACTTATTAGAAATTGGGATTTTCAGAGACCCAAATATAATAATTTTTCAGGGTACTCAAGGTAAGTATAAACTGTCAACTTTCACCCTTCAGTATTAACAAACTGGGACTATGAGAGAAATGTTCTTAGTATATTGCCAGGCAGAAACACACTAAAAATTATATTCTGGATCACCCAAATATCCCCAGGGGTATATATCCCAATTAACTAATTTATGTTATATGAGGAGAAATTCTTAAGTATAATCTTCTGGCTTACTTCTTATTTGCAATTTATCATGCTTAATAATTGGATATGACAACTTATTACTGTCCAGGAAAGTTTGATGATGATCCTTAATAAGAAAGATTTTCATTTTAAAATGGTAATTTAAATTTTAAATTTCAATTTTAAAATGGTAATCCATAAGCCCCTACTAGAGTATCTAGGAGAAAATCTAATTGAAAGATTGAGTTATTAATATCTTGTTTCCCACTAGTTTCACTAGGACAAACTCATTTTCCTATTAAGGTCCCCATGTTCTGTATAAAAGGATTGGTCTGAGAGCTGAACTACTAGTTGAAATTTTCAATTTCTTTACATAATTTCCTGATGTTCTATAGTATCAGCAATCACTGGTCCTAAAATATGGTATGATCAAAGCATATGTTTCAATTATTTGCACAAATATAAAATACATGTTTCAGAATGTACTGTCAGAGCCTTAATACTTGGGAAAATTATACCAGTTCTGTTTGGAATGAGCCCCAAATTTGTGATCAAATAAATTGGCTCTGTTGTAACATGCATAATTAGTGGGTAACCTGGGTTTTTTTTAATCTTATCTCTATTTTGTCATAAAATAATAACCAAAAATGATCCTGGATAAAGAGTGAAACTTACTTGTACTAGTTTGATAAGAATTGAATCTGACACAAACAAGAAAAAGTTTTTTCCAATCTCATGCTGGGAACATTGGCAAACATGGATCCAAAAAGCCCTCATTAGAAACCATCCTGTATAATGGAAAAATTAGCTTCAGCACCCATGCTGGTATTTGGACGATTTCTGGAAGGAGACTGTCTATCTCTATGAAAGGTTTTCCAAATTATAAGTCACAGATAGGGGTGCCAACACAATCTTCCAACCCAAGAATATTGGAAAGGCTTTGATAAAAACCACTCAATATACAGGGAAAAGGCACAGTAATTTGCAGCTTTGAGATTCATTGTGATGAGACCTATTCAGTTGATATCAATAATGTTCATTAGGTTATTTCAGTAATACTACTCTATGGTCACCTTTGTTTGTCTGAAAGTGACGGACACCTCAACAAAGCACTAACTTAAATAGGACTGCAATTTGCTTCTTTCTCAGTTTTATGAAGCCCAAGTAAGCTATTAAAAATCTACTTGGATATAAATATATCCATTTATTTAAGGCTTCTCTAATTTTTCTTAGCAGAGCTTATATATATATACACCATTTTTACATAATGTTTTTTATAACTTTGTTTCATTTTTTGGTACTAGGGATTGAACCCAAGGGAATTCTACCCCTGAGCAGTACCCACAACCCCCTTATTTTATTTTTATTTTGAAAAGAGTCTCACTGAGTTGCTGAATATCTTGCTAAATTAGGCTGACCTCAAGCCTGCAATCCTCCTGTCTTAGCCTCCCAAGTACTAGGATTACAGGCATGTGCCACCATGTCCCACTATTTTTTACATAAATAGTATCATACTATACATATTATTCTATAATTATTTAACACAGTGATATACCTTGAAGATTTTATAAAACTGATACATACTTTTTAATGCTTCTTGGCATTCTGCAGTGTGAATTTACCATACTATTTTAGCCATTTTCTTATACATTTATATTTCCAATTTTTATTACTATAAACAAAGTTGCACTGTACTTGGTCAACAGATGCTTAGAAGTATAATTACTGAATGAAAAGTATATTTCTAAATGTAATTTTATTATCTCTATTGTTTTATATGTATTTTAGTATTTATTTTCTGTAGGTTTGGGGGTTGATTACTTTTCTTCAAAAAACAGTTTCCTACTATATTTAAAACTTTATTTTTGGTCATTAGAAAATTACTGGTTTTGTGTATTATATTAGCTACATTACCTAACTGGCTCATTTGTTCAAATAACTTCAAAACTAAAAGTGATGTTTACTGATGAAGCAAACTATTTTATCTGGTAGATATAAAATTTGCTTCATAACAATCGAATACCAGAATTATTGAATTCCATTAGGTTTGTTCTCTGCTTTGAACTTAGACATGTAACTAAGGATAATTTAAATATCTGTCATTACTGAGCCCTTCTCTGCCTACCCACTGTCTTAATAAACAATTCCAATTTTTTGGATGCCAGAAATTGGAGGTGAGGGGAACCAAAGTAGTAGTTTCTACCCTATGATGAACACTATAATTTATATTACCAAAAGCTTGGCTTTCTTTTTCTGATACCCATTGGCAAAGGAAAACTCACAACAGTACATTTATATATAAACACATACATTTATATCTTAGCAAATCATCATGCTTCACTTACTTGAAGGCCACTTACAGTCTGGTGCACTTGGCCTAATCCACCACCTCACTCTAATCTCCAGCAGGACCTCCTGTTGTAGCTGGTCACTTTCTTTTGCAACATGCATCTTCCACATTCATCATTTTGCAGTTTTTATCCTTCTTTGGGAATATTGTTCTTTTTTATTATACTTTTATTGGTGCATTGTGATTGTACATTATAATGAGATTCAGATGATAGAAACATATATGCACACAGCACTTGGTGTGTTTATTTCTAGATCCCACCCTGCTCCCTCCTCCTCCCCAGACATATTATTGAGATTATTGTTGATAATAATGACAACACCAGTCAAGTTTCAGTCATTTCCATTGTTCTTAGTGCCTCAGGACAGCTGGACGTCATAGGTCTTCAATGACCAGTTGCTGAAATGAGTGAAAAATGAATGTCTAGTGTTTGCTGCTCACTATGCTCCTTCAGTTTACACATTCACAGCCAAATAACTTATGGAATAGCTATAGCATGTCTCTGTGTAAAGCACTCCAGAGCTGGCAGTTATATAATTTATAATGATCAATTCACCATATGGCAAGGGGATTCCTTACACACTTAGCATTCTATTAAAATTCTACTGTACTCAATAGCACATCAAGGTTAAACATGGTTTCAATGCACCATTGGAAGAGGAATTGGGGTTCAACTTTAAAACAAGGCATAGATGCCGGGCATGGTGGCGCATGCTTGTAATCCCAGCATTTGGGAGGCTGAGACAGGAGGATCCGGGTTCGAGGCCAGCCTCACCTTCCTAGTGAGGCCCTCCACAACTTAGTGAGACCCTGTTTCAAACTAAAGAATAAAAATAGGGCTGGGGTATAGCTCGGAGATAGAACACCCCTGAGTTCAATCCCCAGTACCGCAAAAACAAACAAACAAACAAACAAAACAAGGCATAGAAAAGGTGGTGGTGATGCAGAGCTATCAACAACATACATTTATTAATAATAATGTTTCTTAAATAATCTCGAGGTTAGAAATCTATTTTAACCGTATCCAAAGAAGAAGAGCAGAGCACTGAAACCAAAAAATTAACATTGCCAATTTCAATTTCTCAAACTAGATTTTTTTACATAGCAAAGAGATAATGTTCTCCTCTTTATATCTAGGCCATAAAACAATTATATGAGTCCAGATATTAGATGGGTTTTTTTAAAATCAGATATCAGAAGAAGAGTTTATGTGAGCAGATTTCTCATAAGGAAATTACATTTTTAAATTATTTGCTGGGATTAATACTGCAGGGTGGAAACAGACTTTTTTTTTCCCTGTGTACTCCTGAGTTTACATGTCACATACATATCCAGAAAATATGAGCAGACACAGCTGCTTACCCCATTCTATCCAGAGACCTCTTACCATGATGGGGCATTTTCAAGCCAAATGTTAGATTACTAGAATGAGAAGTGGTGTGAAAATCAAGTGCCTTTGGCTGGATTACAGCTCATTTAGATTGGGTAACAAATATGCACTACTGTGAAACAAAGCTATAGGAAAATGTGAGAAATTAATTCTCAACAAATATGGAAAATTAATGTCAAACAGATGTGAGAAATTAATTCTCAACAAATATGGGAAATTAATGTCAAATAGAATTTTGAATGAAAGCAAATAAACATAGGTGATAGAAAGTATAGCATTTTCAAGGGAAAATGGAAAGCTAGTTGGATAAAAATTTACTCCCTTAATATCTTTGTATTCCTTTTTATGGTAATCTGTCAACATAGCTTTATTTTCATTTTTCAGTCACTAGAAAATTTAAAATATGATTAATAATTGGGCATAAGATACACAAAGTTTATAATGATGTAAAATTTGGGAAGTACTAACAATGTAGTCTACTTGCTAATGATAATGTAACACTATGAGCTGAAATGTGCTGATGAATTTCAGTAAACATGAGAAGAAAACTAAAACTTTTTTCATTAAATGAAATAAGAGTTAAACTCTATTCCATTTCTAATGGTGAGGTTGTGGAATACTTTTAGGAATTTAAGACTTTTTTATCTGGCAATCAAAGGTATCCTTTCTGCTTTGAAAATATAGGGAAAGCAGTATTACAAACACTCCTTAGGTGGTCTACCATCTAGTAGTCTCCTATTATCCTTGGGGGATATGACCCAAGATCCTCAGCAGATATCTAGAAACACTGGTAGCACTAAACCCTATATATCTTATTTTCCCTTAGACATATATATGTATATGAAGTCTAATTTATATAATCTAATAATTTTGGGTCACAGTTGATTGAAGATAACCAAAATTGTTTATGAAGGGGGATTAATTGGGGATCAGGATTTTAAAATTTAATATGTAACTGGAAAGTAATTATTTGAAGTATAGTACCTGGAATAGGGAAGGTACGCACACTCATCATCATCATCATCACAAAGAGTGCATCTTTGGTGGACAGAATGGATGCCTAGCTATTATTTTAATGTGCGTGTATTTTACCACTGTATAATCCTTAAAATAATCCTGCAAATCTCACGAAGACACCTAATGGCAGCTTGCTAAGAATCTTCCTGTGTAAGGACATGTGAATTTAAACATAGTTTTGCTATGTCGAATTCTCTCAGCCCTTTCAGTTTTCGGAACCATTTATGCAAATATTTAGTTGTACTTTTTTATTGGATGTCTGTAAGGAAGATCAGAATCTATTTTTAACCACAGTGATTTTAAAGAAAAGAAATAGTCACACCAGGAAGAAAAGACAAGTCTACCTGCTGGAGTATGAAGTATGAGTTAGGCAGAATGCTCTATTTGAAGAATCACACATGAGCCTCACAACTCTTCAAGGTAGGTACTCTTATTTGCTTTGTTTTCCAAGTGAGGAAATTGAATCTCAGGGATGCAAAATACCCAAAGTCACTTGCTGAGGATTTAGAACTAGGTCAGCTCAACTCCAGAAATTACATTCTATTGCTTGTATTAATCATATACTACTGTAGAAATGAACAGTACAGTTGAGTTTTGTCTCTAAGGTTTTTTTATTTGTAACAGCCAAAGCAAACTTTTCTAATTTATAGCTTCACTAAGTTTTAATTCTTCAGTTTTTTTTTACTTTATTTACTTTAGTATACAATTTCAATCTCTTCAGTTGTCCATTTCAGAATAAGAGTATATAACATACTGAAATGGGGAAGAAGAGAAAAACATACATGTTTTAACTTTTCCACTAGTTTTTCCCTTTTTCCTCTAGTTCTAATTCCATCTCTGTCACGGGTAAGTGATTTATTCTCTCCTTGTTTTGGTATCCACAATTTCAAGATGAGACCTGGGAAATAAATATCTAAGTTTCTCCCTAGCTGCATGATATATATTTATTTTTCTAAATAATGTGCTGTTTTGATGAAAATTTGAACTCGATATTAATATGTAAGCCACATATAAGTTGATAGAACTATATATGTATGAACGCATATTTTATATCACTCAACCACGGGGAATTATGTAGATGAAATTTATACATTTATTAAAAAACTGTTCTTTATGGTTCTTCTAGTGCAAAAAATAATTCTTGGTTATTAAGAAGACTGGATAGAGTTAAGGCAATGAAAACTGAATAATAATGACTCAGCTATTGTGATTATGTTGTAATATAACAAACATATTATCCTAAACATGAAGACAGTTGACACTGTCCTGTGAAACCCATCCTCAGCGCCTGTAATGGAGTTATTTGTTCCTAGTTGGAAGTATCATTCTTTTTGTTGTTGTTAGTTTCTTTTATTTATTTATTTATTTGTTTATTTATTTATTTACTTATTTATTTTGGTATTGGGGGTTGAACCCAGGGGCACTCTACCTCGAATCTACATCCCCAGCCCTATTTTATTTTTGAAACAGGGCCTCACTAAGTTGCAGAGGGCCTGGTTAAGATCTTGAACTTATGATTCTCCTGTATCGGCCTCACAAGTTCTAGGATTACAGGCATGTGCCCCCATGCCGGACTAGTGTCATTCTTTTAAGCAGCAAATTATGATCAGATAATTACTATTCAGTAGAAGGTGTTTTAGGGAATGAAAACGTGACTAACTTGCACTGTGCTCTGGGGATTTTTCTCTAGTGGATGCTATGGGATGCTTAGTGTGCCCACAAGGCACGGGAGTAGAAAACTTGAGATTCTCTCCAGGGTCAATGAGTGTGGCTAACACCAATTGCTGATGTATTCAACATGCCACACTCATGACCCGTGGATTATGACCTCCAAAGATTGGTAACTCTTGTTGTAAGCGTACATCAGGGTTGCTCCTGTGAAGAATTTTTAAGTTATTGGAAGCAGCGCAAACATTATCAGTTTAGAAACAAGGGCACAATGTTGATGGGTACTCACCCACATAGTGACTGGGCCATTTGCTGCAAGCAGAACACAGCACCTGGACTGCGGAACAAGGGCCCAACCCCAAATCAGATAATGTGTGCAGAGGCTAGGTCATAAGCAGACAGTGTTGGTGCTCAGCTGGAGAGGAATTGCTGGTTAAACATCTGGCCCCTGAGGCAAATTGGTATCAACAGGAAGTAATGCTGGCAAAGGCAGCAATTCCAAACTCTGCAGGCAATGCTACATTTCTTTTTGGAGTGTTATTTGTTTTCTGAAGCGTAATTCAGAGAAAATTACTATGCCATTTTAGATACCACAACTCGATTCTTCTTAATTTATAATTGTTTCATTTTTTTTTTATTGTAGGAGAACCTTTCATTACGTGAGTCTGTTCGTTGTGAGATTCCGAAACCTCATTTGTTGACAGTGGTGCTCTTAAGGTCTCCAACAGCAGGTGTCCTGGAGTTCTGTGAACTGTCAAACCAGGTAGCTTGAGAAAATGGCAATTATTTCGTTGAATACAAACAATTCAGCACTCAGAAGGCTCTCTAATGGTACAGTTCTAATAGATCCCTATGCCCTGGACATGATTCACTGTATTTCCCATTCTTGAAATATTAATTACCTAGCTGTGCTCTGAGCAAATTTTTGTATCAGAAAACTAATCGACAGCCTAAGATTTTCTACCTAAAAGTTAATAGTATATTCTCTTATGCAGCAACTTGGTTCTTTTAACTGCTAAGGACCTTGTCGTGGACAGCTATTCATTTTTGGCTCAGATTCCTTCCCCTTCATTATTGGATATGTTACTATTGCTACCCTACTCATGTGATTTTGGCAGAAGCTACCATGGCTGTATTGATTGATCTAGAATGTGGCGCCTGACCCAGGTTGGTCCCATTATGATACCCCTCATCCCTGACTACCACTACTTGTTAAAGATGAACAGCATATCTAATGAGGGACGATTACAGTAGGCAAAAGGCATTTCAGTTCTGCTTTCGAAGCAAACATTAGATAAATTAGTAAAATGTCTACTGTTCTTGGTTCTAAACCCAAAGAAGCAACCAACTGGGCTGGATAAAGTGGAGGCGCACAGAATGAAGTCAAGAAGAGGAGGGAGTGGATCCTGGTAAGTCCTTTGATTCAGTTACCTGTGGCTTACCTAGACCCAGACCTTGACAAAATCCAGTTATATGTAACAATGAGTCCTTCATGTGCAACTGAGTGGATTGGGGTGGATTTCTAGAATTGCAATGGAAATATGATGGCTAAATATTGCAAAGAGGATTTTTCTCCTCACATTTGTAATTCTTCTTCATTCTCTCCTACCCCTGCCCTGCACAGTATCTCACACAATAATAGCATGCATTTATTTATCTCTCTATGTATGAAAATAAATAAATAAATAAATAGAATAATTTTGGGCTAATTATTTAGTTTTGTTTTTTTGTTGTTGTTTTGTTTTGTTTTTAGTTTTTTTGTGTGTATATTGTGGTGCTGGGAATTGAACCCAGGAGTATTCTACTTCTGAGCTATACCCACCCTCAGCCATATTTTATGTTTTTATTTTGAAATAGGATCTGGCTAACTTGCTGAGAGCCTTGCTAAATTGCTGAAGCTGGTCTAGAACATGCAATCCTCCTGTCTCAGCCTCCTCAAAATAGGGATTCCAGGTGTGAGCCACTACACATGACTAAGATTAAATTTTATGAGTGGAAATAGGTTCGTTGAAACCTCAGTGACATAATCCTTTTCTCTCACAACTGTCCCAATTACTCTTTGTTTTTTTTTATTTTGTTTTCCCCCCAATCCAAATGTGGCATAAGCTTTACGTATTTAAAAGTGGACTTTAAATAATAAGTTCTTTAGGCCAAAATAAACATATATTTACTATGTGGGTAAATGAAGTCAGACATTCTATAATGCAGGCAAAAATAAAAACAATTTTTTTCCTTCTTCATTGACATATTTAAGAAAATTATTTTGATCTGGGTATGGTGGTGCACACCTGTGATCCTAGTAAGTTCTAGGAGGCTGAGACAGAATAACCTCAGATTCATGGCAAGCCTCCTCAATTTAGTGAGGCCCTCTACAACTTAGTGAGACTCTGTTTCAAAGTAAAAGAAAATGAAATAGGGCTAGGGGTGTAGCTCAGAGGTAGAATGCTCCTGGGTTCAATTCCAAGTACCACAAATAATAATAAGAATAAGAATAATAATTGTAATAATTGTTAACTACAATTATTATTTGGGGTAGAGGGGAAGATATTATCTATCTAATTTCTCAAGGCACTAAAGAGCTCAATTTAGATTGAAATCTACAAATAAAATTTCAGTTCATGACAAAAGAAAAAGAAGCTTACTATGAAAGAGCACATGATCATCTCAATTGATGCTGAAAAAGCATTTGACAAGATTCAACATCCATTCATATTAAAAGCACTTCAGAGAATCAGAATAGAAGGAACGTACCTCAACATCATAAAGGCAATATACAATAGGCCCACAGCCAATATAATATTAAATGGAGAAAAACTGCAAGAGTTCCCACTAAAAATAGGAACAAGACAAGGATGTCCCTTATCACCTCTCCTGTTCAATATAGTACTTGATACTCTAGCCAGAGCAATAAGGCAAGAAAAGGAAATCAAAGGGGTAAAAATAGGGAAAGAAGAACTAAAACTATCCCTTTTTGCAGATGATATGATACTATACTTAGAAGACCCAACAAACTCAACCAAAAACTTATAGAACCGATCAACAAATTCAGCAAAGTGTCTGGATACAAAATCTATCTTAAAAAATCAGAAGCTTTTCTATATGCCAACCATAAATCCACTGAAAAAGAAATCCAGAAAGCAATTTCACTCACAATAGCACCCCAAAAAATAAAATACTTAGGGATAAACCAAACAAAGAGGTAAAAGACCTCTATAAGGAAAACTATAAAAAGTTGAAGAAAGAAATCAATGAAGACCCTAGAAGATGGAAGGCTCTACCATGATCTTGGATAGGCAGAATAAATATCAAAATGGCCATCCTACCAAAACTGATCTACAGATTCAATGCAATATCCATGAAATTACCAAGGTCACTCCTCACAGACATAGAAAAATCAGTCCTTAAATTCATCTGGAAAAACAAAAGGCCCAGGATAGCCAAAGTAGTTCTTAGCAATAAAAACCATGCAGGAGGTATCACAATACCTGACTTCAAACTCTACTACAAAGCCACAGTAATAAAAACAGCATAGTATTGGCACAAAAACAGACACATAGACCAATGGAGCAGAATAGAAGACTCAGAAACAGACCCACAGACTTACAGTCAACTGATTTTTGACAAAGGAGCCAAAAACATATACTGGAAAAAAGTAGCCTCTTTAACAAATGGTGTTGGCAAAACTGGTTAACCATATGCAGGAAAATAGAAATAAACCCCACTTTCTCACTCTGCACAAGAGTCAATTCCAGGTGGATCAGAGACTTGGAAGTCAGGCCAGAGACCTTGCAGCTACTTGAAGAGGGCCTAGGACCAACACTTCAACACATAGGCACAGGTAAAAACTTTCTCAACAAGAACCCCAAAAGCACAAGCAACTCAAAGGAAGATCAGTACATGGGATTGCATTAAACTGAAGAGCTTCTGTGCAGCAAAGGAAACTATCAAGAACCTCAGCAGAGAGCCTACAGAGTGGGAGAAAGTTTTTGCCACTCTTTGGATAGAGGTCTAATATCTAAGATATACAAAGAACTCAAGAAAATCACAGCTAAGAAAGCAAATAACCCAATCAAAAAATGGACAAAGGATCTAAATAGACACTTCACAAAAGAAGAAATACAAATGACCAATAAATGTATGAGGAAATGTTCCACATCATTGGCAATCAGAGAGATGCAAATCAAAACTACCTTGAGATTTCACCTAACCCCAATCAGAATGGCAATCATAAAAAACATGAACAACAACAAATGCTGGTGAGGGTGTGGAAAAGTGGAAACCCTAATACATTGTTGGTGGAATTGCAAATTAATGCAACCACTTTGGAAAACAGTATGGAGGATCCTCAGACGAATGGGAATGAGCCTACCATATGATTCAGCAATACCACTTCTGGGTATCTACCCAAAAGAATGGAAACCAAACTGAGACCGTCGCATGTGTATCTATGTTTATAGCTGCACAATTCACAATAGCCGAACTATGGAAGCAGCCAAGATGTCCATCGACAGATGAATGGATTACAAAACTATGAGATATGTATGTACACCATAGAATTTTACTCAGCTGTAAAGAAGAACAAAATCATGTTATTTGCAGGGAAATGGATGCAACTGGAAAACATTATGTTAAGTGAGATTAGTCAGTCACAAAGAGTAAATAAGGATATTTTTTCCATAATATGCGGGTGCTAGGGAGAAGATGGGGCATAATAGGGTCTCCAGATGAAAAAGGAGAGACCCTCGATAAGCAAAGAAGTTGATTTAACTGAAGGGGATGGATGGTAGGGGGACATCCTAAGGCACATGATGTACTTACACAATTATATCAAGGTCACTCACTGAACTGAACTTGAGAGGGAGGGAGGGTAAGGGAGCTGGGTGGGAACTGGGGAAGGGGTCAAATGAGAAATGTGTGCACATATGTTATTATCGATTTGTATCTAACAAAGATGTATGCTTACAATGCACAAATTATTACAATAAAAAAAGAAATAATGCCCTGAACTTCCCAAATTAGGTGAAAACCACAATTCTAACACACCCAAAATGTTCAATGAATTCCAAATAGAATGAACTTCCAAATAGAATGAATTCCAAATAGAATGAACATACCTAAACATATCATTGTCAAACTGACTAAAGTCAAACATAATAAGAAACTTTTGATAGCAGCCAAAGCAAAATGTTGTCACATACAAGCAATCCTCACTAAGATGAAACGGAGATAAATTGCATCCTCTAAGTGTTGAAAGAAAAACCCTGTAATCAAGCATTCTATTTTCATCAAAAATGCTCCATTAATAATGAAGGATAAAATACGATATCTCCAGATAAAAGCCAATAGCCCTGTCCTTCAAGAAATACTAAAGGGAGTTCTTTAGGCTTAAATGGGAGGACACTATTTGGAAACTTGAATCTACTTTAAGAAAGAAATAGACTATGCCAGGCATGGTGGTCCACACCTGTAATCCCAGTACTTGGGAGGATGAGGCAGGAGGATCTCAGGCTCAAGTTCAGCCTCAACAACTTAACAGTGTCCTCAGAAACTTAGCAAAACACTGTTTCAAAATAAAAAGTATTGGGGTATAGCTTAGAGGTAGAATGCCCCTGGGTGCACTCCCCCTTACAAGAAAGAAAGAAAGAAAGAAACAAGAAGGAAAGGAAGAAAGGAAGGAAGAAAGAAAGAGATGGCTATTAAAGGTACCTGTGCAGATAAATATAAAAACAATTTAAAAAAGCATAAAAGTATTTTTGTTTTTAATTATTTTCTACCATATGATTTAAAAACAATTAATAAAAAGCATTAATTATAAAACTATTTATATTGTATAAGAACATAGAGGACGGAGAAGGTAACAGATATATTGGAGAAATTTTTTGTATAATATTGAAATTAAGTTGGTATGAAGCTGAAATGGATTTTTATTATGACAATAATTTGGTAATTGTTAGCTTCAAGCAACAAGTAAGAATGTAAGAGAGGCAGGTATGTAGTCAGCCATGTTTTGAAAAATAACCATATGAGAGAGAAACTATACTATAGGTCAGAAAAAAGATTGGCTGCTTGAAATTACAGGAAATTAGATTGAACTCCACCATGAGGAGGAATTTTTAATTATTAGAGATGCCTGTTAATGAAATAAACTGACAAGAAAAGAATGAGATTGGCATCAGTATAAGTTCAATTTTAGAGAGGCTAGATGATTTATTATTATTTAGATTTGAAAATGACACTTCTAGTGTCAATTTTTTTTATTCCTAAGATTTAATGAAGATTAAAGAGAACAAATAGTGATATAACTTCATTATGACAGGTTTGACATTTAAAATAAAATAGAAGAAAAGCTCATAATATTAAATCCATGTTTATCGTTCTTTAATATTTGGAATATAAATTTCATCTAGCCATCTTGTCCTTTACACATAACTGAATTTCGCTTTATTACCACTGACCATGTTAATCTGGAAAAGTTGACTTAAGGCAGATGTATTCCTTAGGTTTTCCTTTAGCTTCATGCTAAGGCATCTCTATAGCTTTATTTTATCTTGGCCCCTTTGCTCTACAACTTCAGGCACTCTTCTCTTATTTTATTCCATTGTGTGGAGAATTTTCTCCTAGAGCTTCAGGAGAAAGGCCATGTGAGATTTTTTTTATGTCAATGTGTTATGGTTTAGATCTAGAAAGCCCCCCCAAAAGCTCATGCATTAAAGACTTGGTACCCAATACAGCAGTGTTCAGAGGTGCACCTCTGGGAAGGTGACTGGATCGTGGGCTCCAACCTCATAAGCAGGTTAATCTGTTGATGGATTCATAATTCGATGGCATTATTGGGAGGTGGTGGAAATTGCCAGATGTAGGGTCTAGTTGGAAGAAGTAGAGCACTGGGGGGTTTTCCCTGGAAAGGGGTATCTTGTCTCTGGTCCTCTCTTACCTCTCTGCTTCCCAGCCATCATGAGAAGAACAACCTTGCTCTCCCACGCCCTTCCACCATGATATTCTGCCTCTCCTCCGGCCCCAAGGTATGCAACCAGGTCACCTTGGACCGAAACCTCTGAAACGGTAAGCTAAAATAAATCTTTCCTCTCTTAAGTAATTTTTCTCAGGTGTTTTGTAACAGTGGTGAAAAGCTAACACACCAATAGTCTATTGCACTATCACTTTAAATTGATAATGTGGCTTGGTATTGAATTCTAATTTGGAAATAATGTTCCTTAGATGTTGAATGTATTGCTCCATTTGTTTTCTAGGGTTTATTGCTATTCTTAACAAATTAAATATTATTATTAATTTTAGTCTTGTTTACAAATCCTATGTTTTCCTGTGAAGATTTTTAAAGATATTCATTTTGCTCTAATGTTCTTAAAATTTACAGTGATGATTAATGCTTTGTTTTTTGTTTCATGTGCAGGGCCATTAGTGAACCCTTCCCATCTGGTAATTCAAATAGTTCTGAAAATGTTTCTTGCATTATGTCATTATTAATCTCCCTCTCCTTTACTGATATCTTATTTAGAAATGTCTCTGATATATTTTTGGTACCTCCTGGAATATTGTTGTATCTTAAAAATATTTTTTTTATAATTTTTGTCTTTCTATTTTTATTGTATTTCTGGGAGATTTCCTCAATTTTCATCTTCCAAGCCTTTTCTTAGAGTATGCCAACCACTATTTTCTTTTATTCAAATGTTTCACTTTGAATTTCATTCTTTTCTTGCTCAGTGATTACAACTTTTTTTTTCTTGGAAATATTAAATCTCTTTTGTCAGGGGGTGATGGGTCCACTCCTCACTTCAGGAACTCAGGTTCGATCAGCAGGGTCCTTGGCCTCCATGGCAAAAAAGAACTTCGGCACTTTGGCAGTAAGAGACAAAGACAGAGGTTTATTTAGGAAAGTGGGGGATACAAGTTCAAGGGAGAACTCAAGCCATCTCAAGAGGGAGAGAGCCTCTTTGGGGTCTTCACAGTTCTTCTTTTATAGGAGACCCCCATGAGGGCATGGGTAGGGGCGCACAACAGGGATGGAGGTCTGGACTGTCTCAGAATCCTCAGGTTCTGGGCTTGGATGAGTTGTGACTGCATGGCACCTGAGCTTGGCCTTCCTTATGGATCCTTTGTTTACTAAGAATCTCAGAAATCTCAGGTGGGGAGAGGGCCCCTTGTGATTAAGAGTGTGGGCCTACTAAGGATTTTTACATAAGAAAAAAGCAGGCCTTGAAGGGTGAAGATAAAGATTATAAAGTTCCTAGATTTTAAAACTATAATTCCTGTTTCCTTTCCAGTTTGTCTCCTTTTTTTACCTATTATTTTTGGTTTCTCCTATCCTATCTTCTCTCTCTCTCTTTCTCTCTCTCTCTCCCTCCCTCCCTCCCTCCATATATGTGTATATACATATATGTGTATACATATACATTTTGAAAATTTTCTTTCTTTTTAGTTGCTGTTTCTCCAATTGTTTCTTTTCTTTTTTATTTGTTCTCTGCATTTTATATGGTAAGCGCTTTTAAATATCTAGTAATAATTCATTTTCTGCTTATATTTAAGAAGAAGACAATATAGAGCTGAGTGTGTATGTTGCCCTGTGTATATGTTGATTGCTTTTCCTCAAAAGTTAATAGGTCAGATGGTTCATTGGCTCTCCTTCAAAGTTTTACAGTTTTGTGTGTTCCTGTCATGGTGTGATCAAATCCTCATTTCTAACTTGCTGTGAAGGGCAGCACAAGCCTGGGGCAGCCAGAGTTCTGGATACCTGCTCTGATAATGCAGGGCCCATTCAGAACCCCAGCATTGGTATAAAGATTATTTTAAGCTGAGGACATTTGAGCTTTGAAGGATGCATAAAGAAGTCTACTTGGAGCTGCTTCACTTATCTGCTTAAAAAACAGCAACTTATCTGCTCCAAAACAGCAGATAAGCTGCTACTCATTCCTACTTCAGGAAGACCTATTCCCAGGAAGACTGAGAGTAATGCCACCTAGATTCCATCCCTAGGGAAATTTTATGGCTGTGAAGATGGAAAAACCACCTTCCCAAAGAAGCCTTTTCTTCCCTCCTTTTCCTCTACTAAAGGTATACAAACCTAAGCATTTAGGAGTTTGTCTGTTATCTATTTCTTTTGCTAGCATATGTATATGAACAGACCTTTTGTTGTCTCCCTGCTAATATATCTTTTGTCTATTTAATTCACATGTGTCCTTTACCCTGATTCTAACAGGGGAGAGAAAAATATTTCCTTCCTAATAAAAGCAAGGTTGGAACTCTAGATTCCCTTGTCATCTTTCCTTTAATCCTTCTGCTTACACCACTTTGTTTTCTTGCTCAGTTATGCCTGATGACCACCTTGTATTGGCATCCTCTGTTATAACCCTTAGAAAATGGCTCCTCAGTCTTCTTTCTTAGTGTGTAGAAGAATTTCTTCGGATACATGAAGCAGGAAGACTACGTAAGGATCAAAGTGCTTCTTATGTATTTAAATAATTCTCTAGTTTTTAATTTCTCTAGTTTTTAATTCTCCAATCCAGAGGTATTTGTTGTTAAGCTTCTATGGTGTTAATGGACTGACTCTCAGCTTTCCACACTGCTAGCTTGCAAAGTTGGTTCCCATCCTCCACCTGCTTCCTACTAATCAGAATTGTATCTTTGTTGTCTCTTTTTCTATTCAACTTGCTTATAGTTCCCTTTATAATCCATTTTTAGTAATTTTCATGTGAAAGGTTCTTTGAGCAGTCGATTGCCACTTTTTGTTTTGATATAGAACCCAGGGATTGCTTTGTTGTTGTTGAGAAACATTATTAACATGGAAAAGCTAATTGGGCTAGAGAAAGAGACTATGAAATGAATAAATGGCTTAATTAAATGGTGTATGAAAGTTTATCATGTTAAGTAATATGATAATCATGCAGACTGTAAGTAAAGTTATTTTTTCTTACTGTGGGGCAGGCATTATTCTGTGAAATTTTTATCAACTTAGTTTTCACAGAAGTCTCTTAGGCATATGCTACTATCATCTCCATTTTTTAAATGATGAAATTTAAGCTTTAAAAATTATCTGAGTCACCAGAGATCATAAACAGGGAGAAAGCAGTGGAGCTAAGATTTAAACTTCAGCAGATCAGCTACAAATCCCCTGCTATCATTATTTATAATGTTTATGTTTAACACATCTATGAAAAGATCTTATAAACAAAGTACTTTGGGCTGGGATAATGTTAACTGCTGTAGAAAACAGACAAAATATGTATAATGGTTTAAATATGACAAATACTTATTTCCTGCTCATACAAAGTCCTTAACAAGTGTTTCTGAACAGTAAGGCAATTCCCTTCCTGATGGTGCTTACTCGTGCTCAATCTCATTGCATTTTATGTCTCTATTATCTTCACACTGTGGCTTTCTGGATTTCTGTGCTTACTACGTTAAGTAGGAGGAATGAGTTAAAAGACAACTGTTCCTTAAATATACTAGCCAATAATGGACACACCTCTCTTTTATTCATATGCCACTGTTGAAACATTTTCACACAGCCAGGCCAAATCTCAAGAAATGCTGGGAAATGCAGTCTAGCTGTGTCAGGGAGAAGAAAAATGTCTGTTGCATTGCTAACCACCCATTTGCCTCCTCGTATTTACATCTCCTCTCTTCTCCCACACATGATTAGTAATGGCAGAATCACTTTTAATCTGCGTTTGAGAATCCAGTGTCTGTGCTGATGAACCAGTAATACCAAGGTGATTTCTCTGCTCTGGGAAAATAACATTGACATTGACTCCCAGAAAACATTTCAATAAACTCTCTAAACTTTATCCTCATAGTTACTTACATTTTCTAAAATATATTCTGTATGTTTGCATGTAAGGATCCAATGCCACTGAGACCTGAAGGCTCTGGAGTTAGACCTTCTGGGGCCTAACTCCTGGCTTCTTTGCTTACCATATGTGTGGCAGGTGGGAAGGCAAAAACCTGCGAAATAGGAACGACAGTCTCTACTTTGTAGCATTGTAGTGAATAAAAATGAGTTAACATAGACAAACACAAAATATCGAGTGTATAGAAAACCCTCATTGCTAACAATAACTACCACCTTTGGTAACCCTTAATGATTCACTTAATAGCAAGGGACACTTAGTCATAAGCAAAAGAGAGTTTTATGTAATTGCTCAGAGTCAGCCTTACTTTCCAAAGGCAAGATTTGCCTCATTCATCAAGAGTATAACCCCATTTCAGTGAGTAGTGGTCCTTGTTTGAAAATACAAGGAAAAACAAGGACCCAAAATATTAATGGCAGTGCTAATTTTTGCATTCTATATTTTTTTATAAAATAATCTATATTTTAATAAAATAAATATATACAAAAGTACCAAACATATTTAATATTATTACATTGCTCTCTAGTGAAGTCCTTGATGGGTATTGAAGTGTGACAGTTTGGGTTTTTATTATAAGATCTTACTGACTTCATGTCTATTGATGGGTTTTTAGGAAGAGACTGTGATGCCAATAACGTGAGCCTGAGTATGTGTATTGTGTGTACCACACATGTGAGTGTGATGTCTATCAAAATGTGAATGCATAGGCATACATTGTTGTGAGAACTCTAGAATGTTGTCCTCTTCCTTTTATTATTTTATTTTTTTAAGTAAGATGCTGTGTAATATAGTTTAAAAAGAGAGAG
>PVLC010003462.1:41487-66176 GCA_004027655.1 Graphiurus murinus
TGTAATCCCAGCATTCGGGAGGCTGAGACCAGAGGATCCGGGTTCGCGGCCAGCCTCAGCTACCTAGTGAGGCACTCTGCAACTTAGTGAGACTCGGTTTCAAAAATAAAATAAAAAATGGGGCTGGGGATATAGCTTGGAGGTAGAATGCCCCTGAGTTCAATCCCCAGTACCGCAAAAAAAAAAAAAAAAAAAAAAAGAGAGAGAGAGAGAGAAAAGGCTGGAGAAGAGGGCTTAATGATAGATTTGCTATAGATCCCTTCTATGCAACTGTTTATTTCTACTTTCTCTTAATCTTCCATGCCCCAAGAGAAAAGCAATACCATACAACTTGCTACATGATGGGTTTTTTTTTTTTTTTATTAGTAGTAGTTCTTTTCTAATGGATCACTAGAAAATTTGAGATCTGCCAGTGTGTAAGAACTGCTGGATGCTGAACTTAGATACAGGAGAGATTCTTGGCAAAGCACAAAGGTTGCACTCATCCTAGTTAGTCTGATTCCCCAAAGCTCAAAAGAGATGAAAGCTTTAGCCTTCATCATACATTTCACTGTCCAGAGACTAATTAAAATATTGAATAAAGGCCTGCCCATTGAGAACTGATTTTCTTGCAAAGTTATTGATTTCTATGAATATAAATAAGAACCTTGTGCTGATCAAGCTGAACCCTTAGTCTCTAGAGAAATTCTTACTTGTCCACAGAAAAGCAAAATCAGAGTCATATACTACTAAAGGCTAATTTCTAATTGTTCATTTAATACACCCATTCTGCCAGGCATGGTGGCACATGCCTGTAATCCCTGTACTTGGGAGGCTGAGACTCGAGGACTGCAGGTTCTCAACCAGCCTCAGAAACTTAGAGAGGCCCTCAGCAACTTAGTGAGACCCTGTTTCAAAATAAAATAGTAAAATAGGGCTGGTGGGGGGGGGGGTAGCTCAGAAGTAGAACACCCCTGGGTTTATCCCCCAGTACCACAAAAATGAATTAAATAAACAAATAATATTAAGCACACCCGTTCTGTCTTTGAAAGGTTTTTAGTTAAGTGCTATCTGTAGCACTTTTCTGGTTTTTGATGTGACTTTCTCTTCACCCTCCTCTTAACATTGATAAGCGTTTTGGCTGTCCCCTTCAGAACTGTTTTGCCTTTCTTTACTGTCTTTTGAATTCTTCTTCCCACTACTTTTGGTAGTGGGATGCAGTGTTAAAGAAACCAAAGCATTGTATGTATCAAGTGTTCCTTAGACGCTGAAGAAGCCACCTGTGTAACTGGATCTAAGTATAGGAGAAACTGGACATGCTGTGGGAGCACAGCTAGAGGAGCCCAGCTAAACAGGACAAGAAAGTCCTTCTGTCCCAATGATCCTTTAGTATCCTCTACCAACAAAGCTTAACATCGTTCCACCGTTTCTCTCTAAAGGAGAAACATTCAGAGTCAGTCTGCATTATTGCAGGGCAGGCAATGAAGTATGGATTTGGAGCTGAGAGACTTTAACTTATTATTAGACACAAAGGAATTCATGGCACCAAAGTAGTTAAATATCCCTAGTGAAGACAAAGAGCTAGGTGTATTATTTTTCCTACTAACTTGAAAATCTTTGTTAACTTCAATTCTGGCCAAGAATGCTTTTCTTATTATACCTTTGATTGTTGCTTTCTTCACTATTGTTTATAAGTTCTCAACTGTTGTTTATGTTTTCTCGTGACAAATTAATTATATTTAGGTTGATATTTATTCATGGGCCTCTTCATTTCCAGTCAGCTTTATCGAGGTACAATTTATATACAACATGAATCACCAGTTTTCATTGTTTAGAGTGGTAGTTGTTTGTTTGGCTTGGGTTGGCTTTAATAACTTACACAGAAGCCGAGTGTGGTGTGCACGCTTGTAATCCCCGTACTTGGGAGGCTGAGATAGGAGGGTGGCAGGTTCATGGCCAGCCTCAGGTATTTAGTGAGGTCCTCTGCAACTTAGTGAGACCCTGTTGCAAAATTAAGAATAAGAAATAAGGTTGGGGGTATAGCTCAGAGGTGGAATGCCCCTGGGTTCAATCCCTAGTATCACAAAACAAACAAACAAACTTACGCAATAAAGTTCACCAACTGTAGATATACAATTTGGTGATTCCAGCAAATGCATGTAGCTGGGTAGCTAATAGCACAATCAAGGTATGGAATATTTCTATCAAATAAAAAAGAACTCTCTGCCAACCCATTGTCACTTCTTTGCCTCCCCCTCCAACAATCAGTGAACTGGCTTTTTTTTTCTGCCACCATAGTTGTACCTTTTCTACAATTTCAAATAAATATAGTCATAGGGTATGTTCTCTTTCATAGGCACATACTTCATTTAGCATGATAGTATTGCAGTATATTTCTGTTGTGTGTATCTTCTCGGTAGTTTGTTCTTTTTAAAACTCTGAATGGTATCCCATTGTATGAACATATCACGTTTCAACTACTTTGGAGGTGTTTCTAATTTGGAGCAACTATGAATAAGTTGCTGAATATCTGATGATTATATTCTTGTATTTAATTCCCCAAAGGTAAATACCTAGGAGTCGAATGGCATAGTCATCTAGAAAATGTATATGTAATTTATTGGCATAAAGTTGAGTTATTCAGAGTTCCTCTTTGTTATTCTTTTAATATCTATAGTATCTATAATGTTGCCTAATTGTTCATTCTTCATCATTTCTGTCTTCTCTCTTTTCTATTTTTCCCTGATTTTCTGGCTAACATTTTATTGTTTTCATTGATTTTTCAAAGAATCACTGCTGATATTTTCATCATTTGTTGTCCTTTTCTTTACCTTAAATGTCCTCTATTTATTTTGGGCTTAGTTTTCTTTAATTTTACTGGGAATTAGGGTAAATTTAGATTAATTTTACATGTTTTTCTTCAATACAAGTATTTAAAGCTATAAATTTTCCTCTAAGCTCTGCTTTAACTTCTTTCTATAAATTATGCTATGCTTTTCATTATTATGATTTTCATTATCACAAAATTTAAAATGTCTTATAATTTTTCTATGATTTGTTTTCATTCACAGATTATTTAAAAGTATGTTGTTTAATTTCCAAATAGTCTGGAGTTTCCAGGTATGCTTCTGTTAGGTATTTCAGTTTAATATCTTTGTGGTCAGCAAATAAATTTTCACTTCTGATTTTAATAATTTGGGTGATTTTCTCTTTTGGTTAGGTTGGCTAGGGGTTTGTCTATCTTGTTAATCTTTTCAAAGAACCAGATTTTTGATTTGTTGATCCTGGGTATTGTTTTTTATTATCTATTTCATTTATTTCTGCTCTGATTTTTAATTATTTCCTGCCTTCTGCTGGCTTTGGGATTGGACTGTTCCTGTTTTTCTAAGTCCTTGAGGTATGTCATTAAGTGGTTTACTTGGTGACTTTCTGTTTTTCATATGTAGGCACTCAGTGCTATAAATTTTCCTCTTAACACTGCCTTCAAAGTGTCCCTATTTTCATTTAATTCCAGGAATTTTTTTATTTCTCCCCTCATTTTTCTTCTGATCCATTCCTCACTCAAGAATGTATCATTCAGTCTCCACGAATTTATGTAATTTATTTTGGTCTTCCTATTGTTGATTTCTAGTTTCATTCTATTGTGATCTGAAAAGATGCAGAGAACTATATTGCAACTTTTGACTTTGCTGGTGCTTTTTTTGTGGCCCAGGATGTGGTCTATTTTGGAGAATGTTCCATGGGCATCTGAGAAGAATGTGTATTCAGCTGTTGCTGGTTGAAATATTCTGTATATATCTATTAGGTTCACTTAGTTTATGGTGTTCTTTAGGTCTGAAGCGTCTTTATTGATCTTTTGTCTGGGTGATCGATCCAGTGGTATGAGTGATGTGTTGAAGTCTCCCAATATTTTTGTATTTGGGTCTATTAGAGACCTAATGTCCCAGAGAGTTTGTTTTAAAAATGTGGATCCACCCACATTTGGTGCATAAATATTTACTATCATTATATCTTCTTGCTGAATTGTTCCTTTTATTAATAAGAAGTGCCCCACTTTGTCTCTTCTGAGGTGTTTTAGCAGAAAGTCTGTTTTGTTGGATATGAGTATTGCTACCCCTGCCTGTTAATAAATTTTTAAAATTAATTTAAATCTGTCGAATTTATGGAGACTTATTTTATGTCATGATAAGGTATAAGTCACTGATTGCTATATGTATACACAAAAATAATATGCTATTTATGGACATCTTGTATCGAACATCTTATTTAAATATAAATTAAGTGCAAAGTGAAATGATAATGTTGTCAGATATTTCAATATTTGTGCATTTTTCTGAAGATTTGTTCTATAATTTACTTACCAAGTTTACTGGGATCTATTTGGGATACTCTCCTCTGTGTTAAGGCCTGGAAACAAACTCTTGGTAGTAAATCAAGGGTGATTATAGATATAAATTGTTTTCTTTCTCTTTTCTCAGGAAAAATAATCTTATACTTCCTGTTTGGCAATATCTAAAAACCTAGTTGTCCATTTCTTCTTTAACAAGGGTCTATGAATCTAGGCATTGTTATTTCATTTTAGCTCAAATCTAAATATCTTCTCTCTGTTTTTATCTTTTATTTTTCTTCTGAAACCCTCTGTTGTATTACTTTGATGATTCCATTTTCCGTCAAGTCCACTTTTCTTATTCACCTTACTCACGTTTTTCTTTATAACCCTCATGTCAATATAAAGTTTTATTTTTCCTTAGATTCTGCATGTTGTACTTATTTTCCAAAAAAAATGTCTTGTTGTCCTGTGTCTCTTCTATTTGTGTGTGTGTGTGTGTGTGTGTGTGTGTGTGTGTGTGTGTGTGTGTGTATGTGTGTGTGCCATACTAGAGATTGAACCCAGGGGCATTCTACTTCCGAGCTCCACCTCCAGAACTTTTTTCTTTTTTGTTTTTTGAAACAGAATCTCACTTGGTTGCGGAGAGTATCACTGCATTGCCAAGGCTGTTCTTTTTTTTTTTTTTTTTTTTTGCGGTACTGGGGATTGAACTCAGGGGCATTCTACCTCCGAGCTACACCCCCAGCCCTATTTTTTATTCTTTTTATTTTGAAACCGGGTCTCACTAAGTTGCGGAGTGCCTCACTAGGTAGCTGAGGCTGGCCGCGAATCCGGATCCTCCGGTCTCAGCCTCCCAAATGCTGGGATTACAAGCGTGCACCACCACGCCCAGCTGCCAAGGCTGTTCTTGAACCTGGGATTCTCCTGTCTTAGCCTCCCAAGTACCAGGAGTACAGCCATCATACCCAGCTGTATGCATCCTTTTCATCCTTTTTGTTTGTTTGTTTTTCACGGTACTGGAGATTGAACCCAGGGGCATTCTACCTCCGAGCTGTACTGCCAGCCCTATTTCTATTCTTTATTTTGAAACAGGGTCTCACTAAGTTGTGGAGGTCCTCACTAAGTAGCTGAGGCTGGCTGCCAAAGTGATCCTTGACTGTCTCAGCTTCTCAAGAACTGGGATTACAAGCATGTTCCTCCATGCCCATGTCTTTTTTTGGTTTTACTTTTCTTTTGGATCTTCAGTATAATTTTTCTCATCTTTTTTCCTCCTTATTATTTTTCTTTTAAAAAATAGCAAACTTTATTTTTAGGGAAATTTAAACTTTACAGAAAAATTGGGCAGAAAGTAGAGTTTATATATATCCCACTCCTAGTTTCCTCTATAATTAACATTTTACATATGTACAGTACATTTTTACCATTGTTGAACCAATATCTATACATTATTATTATTATTATTATTATTATTATTATTATCATTATTATATCTATAGTCCATTGTTTATACTAGGGCTTGCTCTGTGAAAGTCTGTTAGGAAGGTAGGGAAGCTATGTAAAAGGGTAGATTCATGGGTCAAAGATATTATATCTTTTCTTCTTAGAAAAGAAAAAAGCTAGTAATGAATCAAAAATGAATGGAAGCCAAGCATGGTGGTGCATGCTTGTAATCCCAGTACTTGGGACGCTGAGACAGGAGGATTGCAGGTTCCTGGCCAGCCTCAGCTACTTAGTGAGGCCCTCCATGACTTAATGAGACCTTGTTTCAAAATAAAGAATAAAAAAATAGGACTGGGGGTGTAGCTAAGAAATAGAATGCCCCTTGTTTCCATCCTCAGTTCTGTAAAACAAAAATGGATAGGAGGGAGTTACTTAATGAAATACAATAGCTTAGATTTCGTCATGAAGTGGTATGTAGGGAATCTGGTAGGTACACACACATACACATCAAGGGGAAAAAAACAAAGGCATACTTGGAAGCAAAATTCTAAAAGTAACATTTATTTTCATATTATGTTCCAAAGTCTTTTTTTGAGTAAATAGAAGTTTTTATATTATTGCTCACTTAAATGCATTTTTAAGTGCAATTTTAAAACAAAGAAACCTCCGCCTCCATATACAACTGAGGCAGAAAACTCAAACAGTGCATTGACGTGAACTGCTTGTGTCCTAATCCTCTGACAAAGTTTCTAACTGTGAGCAATCCTGGATCTAATTCTCGGGTACCTAGGGGAGTCTTCAAAGGTTAGGTAAGTTCCAAATTTCATTCTCAGTCAGCAAGAGGAAAATGTATCTTCTCAAAAACTGGTTTGTCTCTGATGGGTGCCTGCAGGGTTCAATTGTGTAATTTTATTAGTTTGTTCCACAACATAATGGAAAACTGCTTTGTGACCTGTTCCATCTGGGTTTCCAGGAAGACATGATCATGCTAAACTTCATTGTTCTCAAATTCATGTGAGTCAACCTGTGTATTCTGCGATTGATGAAAATATTGTAGCACACGTTTTGATAACATCTTACAACAAAATTATATTACTGGTTATGGTCAATATAAAGGTTTTTCAATTGTCACGAAATTAACAAAGAGTTATATGTTGTGTATCGTTAAATTGGCATTTGAAATTTTATAACTAGTAGTGATTTTGTAGATTATTCATTACTGAAAATCTGTTGACCTGAAAAGTAATGATGTATATACCTAATTACTCCATCCATGGTCACCTTAGCACTAGGAAAAAAAAAACCCTGCTTAATTAAGTTTCTCAGAAACATTTATTTCTTTTTTATTGAACAAATATATAAATGAAATCATGTCTCTTCAAAATGGACTTGACATATCAATCAATGTTGCTTTTTTGATATTAATTTACCAATATTTCTTAATTTTTATTTGTTGCACTTAAAATTCTTTTTAAAACTCTCTGGTATTTTTTCAATTTTTCTTAAAATTCCCATAGTGGATCTGTACTTTTATAATAATTCTACTTCCAAACTGGGTGTGGTGGTGCATACCTATAATCCTAGCTTCTCAGGAGGCTGGGGCAGGAGGCTCATAAGTTTGAAGCTAAACTACACTACTTACCAAGATTCTGTCTCAAAATAAAAATTTTTCAAGAATAGACTAGAGACTTAACTCAGTGGTAGAGCACTTGCCTAGCAAGAGTGAGGCCTCCTAGCACTTGTAATTATCATTATTATTTATTATTTCAAATCTCTTCCTTGAAAGCTCCATACCTGTAATTTTTTATTGTATTTCCCCAAAGTAAAAGATTTATATAACAATAAAACATTGTCCAAATGAATTATATTTTCAGACTTTCCAACACACACAATGTTTTTAATACATCTATAAATATTATATTACTACCTAATTACAGTATGATAACTAAATCAGATAATACATATAAGTTCCTAATAGACATACGAATAGTTCAATGATATTCAGTTATTTCCAAATACTAAACATATATTGAAGTGACTTTGTATCATAAGTAATACACTTAAGAAAGTAAGTTTTGTTAATAAATCTTCATCCCTTTAAGCCTTATGTGTGATCATTAAAAAATGTTTCACAAAGTCTTGTGTTTTAAGGTGCTGTTATTGTTATGTAGACTCATCTCCTGAGAGCCAGAGATTTTCCAGAACGTGTGTGAGTTATCTTTGAACCAATCCCTGTTCAGATTGTTGATATTTGGTCAAAATGATCTATAAGTGTTTCACTGAGAAGGCAGGAAGGCTTGTCTCTCTTGAGATGTTTTTGGTGGGATAACTGTGATCTATAAATCCAAATGAAAAAATACAATTTCAACAAGGGACAGGTTCTTTTCCACATTCATCAAAACTTTTGAATGATTGGTAAAGTGCTTAGAGGTTTTTAAATAGCTCAATCATTTTTAAGAAACAAGCCCTTTTTTGTTCTCTTTCAATTCAATGTGATTTGTTTCTATCAATTTAAAATAGATTTACATGACTAACCCATAAAAAAATGCTGACTGAGAGCCTTGCCCACTCTTGAAGGAATTACAATGTAGAGTTTCAGTAAATAATAAAAATTGTTTGAGATCTAGGCTGGTTTTAGGACAAACCACATTAAAGCCTGGTTCAGTTAACAGTCCCTAATTTGCAACATGATTCATGCCCTCCCAAATATAATATCCTTATCTATTTTTATACATAATTATTTTTACATGAAGAATTTGCTTGTCGCTACAGTTAATCATTTATATGCACTCTTAACAAAAGTGAAAACTCAAAACTGGTATTTTATTGTTCTATATACTTGTATCTTGTAAATGTAGATAAAATATTATGCACATAGGTGTATCATTTTCTATTGATGCCTTATTATTCATTGTAATTTATAAAGTAGGGTATGAAAGTTTGATGTTGGACAACTATGGACTAAGTTCAGAGACTAGAATTTCAATAGAAGCAGAATATATATATACATATATATACATATTACACACACATTCAACAGTTGAGATTATATATATATATACTGTTCACAGTATATATACATATATATATACTGTATATATACATACAATTTCAGTATATATATATATACTATGTATATACTGTTTTCAACTATATATATAGTATATATATACCCACCTATATATACACACACATATGTATACACACATAAATATGCACATATATAAATGTATATATAGATATTTTTTAAAGGCATCAGAGACCTACCAAGGCAAGGAGGGACTGTAAGACCAAGATGACCCAGGAAAGACAAGAAGCATGGGAAGTGAATCAGGTATTTAGGGTCCCTTTCCTCCCAGAGGTATTTGCTAATTCAAAAAGCACACCTAAGAAATCTAGAGTTGGGCATGGTGGTATACACCTGTGATCTCAGTACAGCAACTTAGCAAGAGTCTTAGTAAACTAGCGAGACCACGTTTCAAAACAAAACAAAAACAAAAAAAGGGCTGGGGGTATATAGCTCAGGGGTAGAATGCCTCTGAGATAAATCCCCAGTACCCAAAAGACCAAAAAGTGAACATCTGAATAGGACTTTCAACAGACTCATGAAACTGGCTACAGAAAATTGGATTTGTTGTAATTTGGTATGACAGCTGTAGCCAACTAATAACAAGCATAGTAAGTTAAATCATTATCTTCTCTTTTTTAAAAAATTTAAAATTGTAGTAAATTATATAACACAAAAATATGCCTTCCTAACCGTTTTTAAGTATGTTCATATTGTTGTGCTACTGTTACCATTATCTATTCATAGAACTCTTTTCTTATAAAGCTGAAATTTTATACCCATTAAACACCAACCTCTTGTTCCTCAGCCCATTTTTTAAATTTTTTTATTTATTTATTTTTTGCGGTACCGGGGATTGAACTCAGGGGCATTCTACCTTCGAGCTATACCTCCAGCCCTATTTTTTTATTCTTTATTTTGAAACCCGGTCTCACTAAGTTGCAGAGTGCCTCACTAGGTAGCTGAGGCTGGCCGCGAATCTGGATCCTCTGGTCTCAACCTCCCAAATGCTAGGATTACAAGCATGCACCACCACACCCAGCTAGTCCCTGTTTTTTTAAATCTCTACAAATTTGACAACACTTGGTAGTTCATAAAGAGAAAGTACATGGTATTTTTTTTTTCTGACTGGCTTATTTCACTTCGTACAATATCCTACAGGTTTACCCATGTTATAGCATGTGTTAGAATTTCATTATCTTTTTAAGATGTTTCATGATATGCATATAACTTTATTTTTAACCTATTAATACACTAATGTACATTTGGGTTGCTTCCATCTTTTGGCTATTGTGAATAATGGTACTCTAAATATTGGTATACAGATCTTGTCATTTTCAGTTCTTGAATAGATACCTACAAATGGAATTACTGAACCATATGGTAATTCTATTTTTAATTTTTTTGAGGAAAGCTACTATATTTTCCATAGAGGCTGTTTCATTTTACATTCCAAACTAAAATGCACAAGGATTCTAATTTCTCTACAACCCTTTCAATATTTGTTCTTTTTATAGATTTCATTTTTGAATATATTTTTATTGACACATAGCAATTGCATGTATTATGAAATATAGAGCTATATTTCAATACATGTGTAATGATCAGGTCTAAGTAACTGACATATTACCCCAGACATTCAAAAATTTCTCTACTATTTTGAGATATTCCATGAATTCTTGTCAACCATAGTTATAATACCGTGCTATAGAGCATCAGGACTTATTCCTCCTAATTGAATCTCTGCATCCATCAGCTATCCTCTCTCTGTTTCATTGGTTTGCTTTCATTTTTCTTTGTTTTGTTGAAATTAGATATTGAACCAGGGGCATTCCACCTCCAAGCTACACCCCATCCCTTTTTACTTGAAACAGGGTCTCATTAAATTGTTGACCCTGACCTCGAACTTGTGATCCTCTTGTATCAGCCTCCCAATACTGGGATTACAAGCGTGCACCACCACACACCATCTTCTCTTTGTCCCTCCTTCCCCATACCCTTTATGAGCTTTGATAGCTACTGTTCTCTACTTTTTTAAGATAAACACTTTAGTCTTCAAATGCTGGTGAGAACATGTGGCATATTTCTGTGATTTACTTAGCATAAAGGCCTCTAGTTCTATTCGTATTGTCATAAATGACAGGATTTCATGCTTTTTTATGGCTGAATAGTATTTTGTTATGTATAAGTGCTTTATTTTCTTTATCCTTTGGTTGGTCAATGTGCACCCAGGTTGATTGTACATCGTGGTGACTGGGAATATCGCTGCAATAAACACACAAGTGCAGATGTCTCTGTGACATACTGATTTCATTGCCTTTGATCATACTCCCCAGAAGTGGGATGGCTGGGTCACGTAGTAGTTCTGTCTCTAGTTTTTTTAAGATCTTCCATATTGTTTTCCATAGTAGCTCTACTAATCTACATTTCTATCCACAATGTATGAGAGTTTCCATTTCTCTGCATCTTTCCTAGCATTTGTTTTCGTTTGTATTTTTGATCATAGCCATTTTAACTGGAGGGAGGTGAAATTGTGGTTTTGATTTGCATCTCCTTGATGATTAGTGATTTTGAACCTTTCTTCATGCTTATTGCCCATTTTTATATCCTCTTTTGAGAAATGCTAATTAGGTTATTCATCCATTTTTAAATCATATGATGATAATTTTACTATTTTGCTATTGAGTTTTCCAAGTCCCTAATATATTCTGTATTTTAACATAATATCAGATAGTTTTGTCCCATATGTATATGCAGAAGCTTTTCATTTTAAAGGTGGCTATGGTTCATAATACTATATTGTGAACTGAAAGTTTGATAGAGCAGATTTCAAGTGTCCTTCCTTGCACATACACTGTGCAGTGGAAACTATGGTAACTATGGGTGGCGATAGATATGTTAATTAATCTGACTCTGGTAATCAGTACACAACGCATATTACAACAAATTATCACATTGTACACCTTTAATTTGTACAATTTTTCAATTGAATCACTTAAAATTAAAAATAAAGGAAAATAGCAAACTTCAAAATTAATCTTCAAGAATTTAGACAATTTTAAGAACTTGTCTATTTTAATAGCAGAATGAATGAATCAATCCTCTATCCATGGAAATTATCAAATTATTTTTTCTCCTACTTTCTATATATATGATAAAATTATATGTTATATATATTTTAATTTATTTTCATCAAGTTTTATATTGGTCAGATAAGTTGATTATTCAATCATTATCTTATAGAAGAGACCTATGTACTTTCCTCATATGAAGAAGGCATTTTTAATCTATGACCTCTATATTTTAGATAAAATATTTTAGATAAAATTAGCATGCAATCATAATTAGGCATGATTATTAAATTGCTAAGTCACAAAAATATCTCTTATTTGTAAGAGTTTTGAATATTGACAGCAGATGTTGCAAATTAGTTTGCTCAACACGTACTCCTATTCACTTTTAGCCAGAAATCAGAGCAGCAGATGATACATTTTCCAGATTTCCTGCTCCTTGGGTTCTTCATGGAGTTATACCAATGAAATGTGCTCTTGTAAGACTTGGCCTAGAACTGAACCTGGTGAGAAGAGAGGCAGCATGCAGAGCACCTATCTCAGTCAACATTCTCGCTGATATAATCCAAAATAACTGACAACACGACTCGGAGGAAGGAAGATTTATTTGCTCACAATTGTTCTGAAAAAATCAGGTTAAGTTAATGTGAGGCTGGGTTCTATGAATCTCAGGGCATGGCAGTGGGAAGGAGACACACGCACACACACACACACACACACACACACACACACTGACTCTCTTTTCACATCATGGGGGCCAGAAGCAAGAGAGTCAAGCAAAAAGCACAGTCCCTAAGGCCACACACCCCGGGGTCCCCCTTCTCCAGCCACACCCCGACTGTCTGCCTAGGTTACCACCCAGCAGACCCATCACAGTGGATTTACCCCCTGGTGAGATAACAACCCACATGACTTGTTTACATCAACTCTGAACATTAATCCATGAGCTCTACAGGGAGCATTCTAGATCTCACCATAATAGCATCCATTCTGCTAACGCATATCACAAAGCTGCCCCCTGTTGTAACAGCTTCCAGGTTCATCTGGTGGCTTCCTAATTGTGGACATTTTCTCTGGAAACTCAGTCTAGTGTTTGTTTCTTCATTTCTTTACACAATTTTGCAAGACACTTAATTTTCTTTATAGGCTGTCTAAAGCAGTTTCAGTTCTCTGCAACTATTGTCCAATAATTTTTAGGAGTAATTATTATAAAATAGCAACATAAGGTCAATTACTAATTTTGAGATGGAACCCAAAGACAGTCATTAATTATTAACTCTGAAGACATTGAAATTCAATTAAAATGCAAATGTAAATTAAGCCCAGCCTGTGTCTCATTTATGAAATTAAGGAAGAGAATAGTTTAATTCTGGAAGCACTGAAAATCTTATTCAGATACTAACTTGGAATTCTGCAGAAGTTACAATGTTTTTTTTTTTTTTCTTTCTTTTTTGTTTTTTTTGTTTTTGTTTTTGTTTTTGGTACCATTTTGTCCACTGCTGAGTCACACAATACAAGTTAATAGCTGGCTTAAATTGTAGAATGTCATTTTCCCCATCAAAATGCATTATAACTTTAGGGTTCTGGAACTGAAGACAATAACAAGTGCCTTTAATTTCTACATGGGCTTTCTTTTATTTAATGAAACCATTCATTTAGGAGTTCCCATTAGCAGGACCTTGTCTGGATTTCAGAATAGAGTCCAGGGCCCAGATAATAATCTAATGACTTCTAAGTAGGCACCAAAGATTGGTTTGTCATTTCTCTACTGCCACTCACAACAGGACTGAAGGCTGAGTGAAGAGAGAGATTCCACAAACTGCTATTACCCTGAACGGTCCACATGTTTTCTTGGTTTCCTATGATGCTGCGGTGGTGGCCTTCCATCTCCGGTGAGACTAGTATACAAGTCCTGGTGCAGCTCATGGCCACTGTGTTTACTAATGTTGACTCTTCATTCAGAACAAGTCCTATTTCTGAGAAGCCACTCTTGGCTTATTTGTGTGCCCCTTTTATTTTTCTTTATTCTTGCCGCATAGGAAATCCCCATCCCCACTCTAGGGAGCTAAATTTTCTCAATTGGGTACCAGGCAAGATAGCACGGGCTAGTTTGGCAATTCTTTCCTTTGGCTCTTAGCACCACGTAGTGTCAGGGAATAAATTCGAGCTTCCTTTTTCCTTTTCAACAAGCAGCAGCATGATTCTCATGAATCTTCCTCTTGCTGGAAACTCGTGACCTCATTCTCTGTCTTGCCAGTCACTTGTAGCAGAATTTGGTCAGATTCAACTCAAATCTTTTCTTTTTTATAACATATTTATTGAGGTTTCACATTTACAACATTTTTGATATTAGAGACCCAGCAAAGTTGTTTCTCGCATGTTAGTGGCATCATAACATCATTTTTTTTTAATTTTTAGGATAGCATCTTACTTTGGGAATATTTTCTTATTTTGCCAATCATGTTGTAGAAGTAGCAATCAATCAAACAACAAGTGCTTGTGATCAGTAGAAGATTAGAAGAAAATTCTATTTTGCTACTTGGCATCACATGACTTATATTCACCATCGATGGGTTTATCGTTGAGCCACGCAGATCGCATTTCCTACTATACACCTCACATCCTCCAGACACGCTGCAAATCAGGGGGCCCACCGCATGTGCGTATCTTCCTTATTGATATAAATGGTGCATCTATTGTCTGTCAGCAGAAGCTTTGTCAGATGAATGGAGCTAGCGTAGCCTCTGTCAACTGGTTGCTAATTTATTTTTGAAGTTAGGACCATGATGAAATGAAACCACTAAGGTTAAGAGTGCTATGTGATAAACTCACAAGGCAAGTTGTTGGCAAAATGACCACTGTTCTGTACTTTCTGTTTAAAAACACGATAAAGATCAGTTCCTCGTCTTCCTCATTTTTTCCCATGCCTACAAATCCATCCAAGGTTGGATAATTACACAATGAATGTAAGACAAAGAAGAAGGCAGAAGAATTATTTGATCCAACTTAATCATCACTGAAAAGGATTTGGTGTAGTGTGACCCAGCTTAAACTTTCATGTCATAAAGATCTGAGTTTAAATTCTGGATAAGCCACTTCGTAGCTTTGTATGCATAAGGCCAATTAATTAAGTGTTGAAGCTAAGATTTTCTCATCAATAAGATAAGAGACTATGTTATTATATGTTTTGACTACATTGAGGCTAAATGGCTAATACTCTAAATTGCAAATTTTTGTACAGTCAGTCCTCTGGCAAGTGCCTAACAAGAGATACATGGTGCCATCTAGTTAAAAAAGCTAAACTGAAGGTTTTCTTGGAACAGCTCAGGTTTTAAGAATACATGCATCATAAAACTGAAACTAATGGTTCTTAAGAAGACACAATAGCAGAGGAAACAAATTATAGTGATTCAATAACATGTTCAAGGTCACACAGCTGATTAGAGACATTACTGAAACTACAATAAATTTTTCCATCTCCCTGGAAAGTGTATTTTCCTAAAAATGTTACTGATTTACACTGAATGCCTTCTTTCTCTCTCAGGTTGTCACACTTACCAAACACAGACAAATGTTCCATGAAATGCAGTATTTGGGATACACTTAAAATATTAAGATAATAAATAATACTAAAGTATGCAACATCACACAAACCAAATTGTTGTAAAACTTCAACACATTGGACTAAGTGTGAAATCCAGAACAAACATAGCTTCTCCTGTCTGGCAAGCTTGTTTTCATCACTAATATTTCATGAACAGTTTTAGGTTTTGTATTCATTTCTTCTATGCCTGTCAAATCTAGCTCAACTTTCCAGCCACCTCTATTGTCCACAAAACAGACGGACACAAGTCATAGCCATGAATTGAAGTAACAAATTATAAACTCTATATAAAAACCAATCTTGCTCCTGTTATACACTCTTCCATTCTCACCACATACACACACACACACACACACACACACACACACACACACACACACTCACACTTGTTCTTGTTTATTTTTTCTTCTTAGCTTGTTTTCCATGACCATCAAAGTGATTATAGCATATTGTATGATGTCATCCTATAATTAAAGATATATTTAGACCTTGTGGTCTAAATAGTTGTGTATAGAGAAACCCTGGTTAGTAGAACAGTTTTGGTTAACTTATAGGGCATACCTTCAAATAACAACACCTCCACCACCACCACCTTTTTTCCCTTCTTTTTTTTTTTTTTTTCTTGTTTTGGTCCTGGCTGTTTTCCTAGAACTGGCTTCAGTGTAGGTCTTTTCCTGCCAAACTCAAGTATAGAGAACTTGCAGTGAGTTCAGCCAATTCATCATTGACTGGACCAGGTGGGTGCTGTTTGCTGCCAAATAGGTTGCCCCCATTCTTGGAGGATGCTTGAAACGCTCGTGTGTCCTAGCCCTTCAGCTCTGAATGCAGCCTGCAATCAGAGGCCACGGCAGGACCATCTCTTGGGAACATATTACCCTATCTATCCATAGACCTGGAAGTGAGGCCAGCCTGGCTGTTGAGCCTCATCAGAGAGTGCCTGCACTTCCTTTTGTTCTGAAGGTTTAATTCAAGGACTCTCAGGACAAATTGCTTTCTTGTGTTCAATGAGAATTTTCACCCTCTCAGAGAGAAGAAGCCAGATAGGGAGCCATTAATAGGAAAGTTCACCCGGCTGTGTTAATAGAGTTGTTTGTCTCAGCTTCTCCACAGTGTTTCTCATTTGTTTCACATGGTCATGGAGCTTATAAAAACTGAGGAGGGAAACGAATGCATTTTCACCCAGAATTGTTCTTTTCTTTCAAGAAAGGATTTGTTCATTCACACTTTATCACAACGGTCCTTCCTCAGCCTCAGCCTTTGGGCAGATGCATTATAAACTGTGAAATGGTATCCTATCTGATCTTCAAACCACCATCTCATGCAAAAAACAGTAAACTGCCAAGGGAGTTGCAACTTAGTTGAAAGCCGGAAGTTCTGTCTTTGTATGAGTATCTGGGACAAAAGCTCACAATATAAATAACATAAACATACTGAGAAGCGTTATGGTGAGATACAGAATGCCCTGAAGAGCTCATGTATTAATGTTCAGAGTTGATATAATTAAGTCATAATTAAGTCATGACAGTTGTAATCTCATTAGTGGCAAAGTCCATTGTAATGGATTTCTTAAGTGGTAGCCTAGAAAGGTAGGATATGGCTAGACAAGGTGGGTCTCTGGAGGTGTGGCTTTAGAAACTATGCTTACTTGCTTGCTCTCTTACTTCTGGCCTGTGCAATGTGAAAGCAGAGCCCTTGCTCTCTTTCCCTCTCTCTGCTTCCCGATTCCATACCCTGACCTCCGCAGACCTGGCCTGACATGGATTGAATCCGGAAATCTCCAAAAACTGTGAGTAAATAAATCTACCTTCCTCTAAGTTGTATCATCACTTGTTTGGGATTATAGCAGTGAGAATGCTGATCAAGACGAGAAGCAAGTAATTATAAGGAAAGCAAACAGATTTTGAGTCTAAATGCCTTAAATTTAGTTATTGACATTCTAGTGGCATGAAAATCTGAACTTTTTTTTTGGCCAACTCTTTCTAATATACTTAAATTTTAGCTTGTGTGTGTGTGTGTGTGTGTGTGTGTGTGTGTGTGTGTGTGTTGTTATTAGGGATTTAACCTGGGGGCATTCTACCTGTGAAGTATACCCCCAGCTCTATTTTATTTTTTATTATGAAACAGGGTCTCACTAAGTTGCTGAGACTGGTCATGAACCTGTAATCCTCCTGTCTCAGCCTCCCAAGTACTGGAATTACAAGTATGTACCACTATACCCAGGTGGCTTTTTTCTTATTATGTAGGGATTATAGGTTAAATAATTATAACTAGCCTCTTAGAGAATATAGAACAATTGTTCTTCGTCCTCTTTTTGTTTCTACCACAACTTAGATGAGAACTCCCAACAGATTATGTGGCTCTATTATTAAAATATATTCAGATTCTAGTTTTTTTTTTTTTCATAACCTTCACAGCTGCCTTTCTGCTAAAAGCACTGCTATCTTTTGTCAAGGATTATCATATGAGATTCTACTCCTTACTGGTCTCCTTTCTCATACCCTTACCTTTTCCCTATCATTTAAAATAATTTCTTAAAATATGAATCAATCATGCCACTCTTGTCTCAGTACTTTCAAATAGCTTCCTGTCTCATTCAATGCAAAAGCCAATGTCCTTACGACAGCCTGCCAACAAAACTCTGCTTGTGCTGGTCCTTTGTCGATTTCTCTTCTTTCATGTTGTATAGCTCTCACATCTTCTTCAGTCAAAGAGGTCCATCCTAAGTCTTTGTGCCTGCCCTCTCCTCTGCCCGAAATGCTCTCCCTACAGAATCCACATGGCTCACTCTTTTGAAGTTTTTGCTTGATTCTTATCTTCTTGGCAAAACCTTTCCTGATTACCTTATTAAACACTGCAATTCTTTGTGTGCTGTATTCCTTACTGTCTTCCCTGATTGATTTTCTGTAAGGCACTTATCAGCTTCTGCTATATTTTTTATGTTGTTTGTCCCTCCAAAGTTTCATGTATTGGAAGTTGGGCTTTATTTTTGGGTTTGCTGGCAATAAGAGGTGATGGGCCTTTAAGAGGTGGAGCCTATCAAGTGATCCTTCAGTCACTGGAGACTTGTCCTTAGAAGCAATTGTGGGATCCCAGCCTCTTTGACTTCTTGTTTCAATGGTGATCATCCCTCCTGCGCACACTCCTTCCATGACTTAACACAGACAAAAGGGCTCTTACAAGAGCTAAGCTGAAGCCATCACTATATGCCCTGGAACCTCCAGAACTGTGAACTAAATAAAACTTTTTTGTTATAAAGTAGGCTTGTCTCCAGTATTTCATCATAGCAATGAAAACAAACTCATATACCTTCCATTCTACAAGCTTACTTATTCTCTCTTCCCCAGTTTAGTCTCACAAGGGCAATAATATTTTTTTCTGTATTCTGCACTGATGCATCCTCAAACGAAGACATTACCTGACACATTGCAGTGGGTATTTGTTGAATTAAACAGAGAACGGTTGATGAACAGAATGATGAGCAGAATGCATATCACATATCTTATGTTATCATGTTCAAATCTCCTAAGAACACTAGTAGGGAGGTACTATAATTAACCCAATTTTAGAGCTAATAAGAAAATAAACTAAAAGTTGAAGTCACTTCAAAAGTTACACAAAGCATCTAGCCATCTGGCTTCAAAGCCCATGCTGTTTATTTTTCCACAATGCCATCATTGAGATAATATAAAGTACTTTGACAAGTATAAAGCACTGTATTAAATGTATAATAGTATGTGGTTAAATAGAAAGAGTCCTTGTCCTCCTCTGAGGAATTAAATAAGGCAAGGTAATTTATTTTGTCTTTTAACTTTGATCCCTACTCAAAATTGAACATGGTATAAGTATATAATATACATAGATATATCCCCATATGCAATTTTCTGTGGGCTTACTGTGGAACCTTTTAAACTTCTATTTCTAGCTCCTTGGTGGCATTTCTCAACTTTAGATGCAGGGGGAGAGTGAACAAGAATAGTTGGCTAAAGTTTATACACTGAGTCATCTTCTTTAAAATATATTCCATATAATCTACACTGGACAAATATTTTTCATGGAAAATTACATCTATTTTCCCTTCATCGATTAAAGAAAAACTCTAAATTTGGGCCAGCCACAGGTCAAAGCAAGAATGAACTTTTAGGAGGCGATAAGATTTAATTCAATGTTTTTCAGAATTGTTTATTTACTGGCTTTCATAATTTTTACTTAACTGCATTGCTTCACACTTTTCTTTAATTTAAATAGACGTGATAGTTCTATTGTGAGACAGGACCACTACAGGGAGAAAGGGCAAATGCACTCCTGGTTCTTAACTTATAGCGTATTGTCTATTCAAAGCTTGGTATGTGCTTATCAGTTCAGAAGCCAGGTGCAGCATACATAAAGGATAAAAATACTGAGGAGTCATGGAAACAGCAAATTCCCAGGGCCTTGGACTTGACAATTGCTAAGATTCATGCAATCTACTCCCTACCTATGTCTTCCTAACAGCTGCAGAACCCATCCTATCCCAAAGCAGAGATGGCTATACAGGATGCGGCCTCGCTATGGTAAAGTAATTTGGACTCAGGTTGACAGATTGACTTCACCTTCCTTAGGAGTTATAGTGCCCCCACAGGAGACAAAGAAAAAACCCTCCTGTGGAAATATACCTAAAGCCAACTTACATTCCTGAAACCTATCCCCACCCCTTGCTCACATGAATAAAAGCTAGTTCTCTGCCAGCATGGTGGCACATGCCTATAATCCTAGTACTGGGGAGGCTGAATTGAGAGGGTTGTAGGTTCAAGACCAGGCTCAGCAACTTGGTGAGAACCTGATTAAAAATTAAAAAGTAAAGTAGCCGGGCGTGGTGGCGCTTGTAATCCCAGCATTCGGGAGGCTGAGACCGGAGGATCCGGGTTCGCGGCCAGCCTCAGCTACCTAGTGAGGCACTCTGCAACTTAGTGAGACTCGGTTTCAAAATAAAGAATAAAAAATAGGGCTGGGGGTGTAGCTTGGAGGTAGAATGCCCCTGAGTTCAATCCCCAGTACCGAAAAAAAAAAAAAAAAAAAAAGTAAAGTAGAGCTGGGGGTATAGTTTAGAGGTAGAATTCCCTTGGGTTCAATTCATAGTACTACAAAAAGGAAATGAAAGGAAAAGAAAGGGAAGGGAAGAAAAAATGAAAATAAAAGAGAAAAAAAGCTAGTTCTCTCCTTGATTCTAACAGCCAGCCTAACACTTCCTTTCCTGGGTCCGTGTCTCCCTTTGGCTCCAACAAGAAATCCCAATAAAAAGCCTTGTTCCCTTTGCAGTTGTTCTGATGGAGAGAGAGCATAGGAACCCACTGATCCGATATCAAAGGCATAAGTAGTTTACCTAAGCAATGAAATTATGGATTTGAGGAGCCATTTTCAAATACCAATCAAATCAATAAAAATTTAAATTTTTATATACCTGTGGAAACAAACTCGCTTTTTATATGTGAGGTATGCATTTCACATTTGTTTACCTCCTTTTGGAAAATACTACTAGAATGGGATATCAACAACCTTTTAGGAATCATTGAGACCATCCGTATGGGCAAGGTAGCTACCTGGTGCTCGTGTGGACCATGTGTAGCCACAGTACAGGTGAATAAATACGCCCAAATGGTTGGATAGTAAAAGGTAGCATTCTGCTACATCAATGTATTTCTTTCAGAAACTGAGCTTATTATATACAAAAAGACTTAGGAAATTTTATTGGTGTATTATTTTTATTATAATTTTTAAATCACATTAAAAACAATCAAACTGTCTTCGTTGAACATCACCTTTCCTATTCCAATGATCTTTATTCCTTCACTCAGTCACATCATAAATAGCTCACCTTTTGTCCCTCGTTAAATTTAAATCCACATTATCCATCGGATTGTGAACTGTAAAAATCTCCCCTTTCCTTCAATATTTCTCATGCCCAGTTGTTACTATTAAATTTTCTTCTTGAGAGTTGGCCTTTGAATTCTTCTTATTTCTGGCCTGTCAGTTTCTTTTTATTTCATTTTCCTGCCTGAATAGCATAGATTTGCGATTTACTGATATTCACATTTCTCATCCTTTTTTTTTTTTTCTAATGCAACTGCCCTGTCAATCATCAGCCTGAGGTAAAATATGCCTTTTGAACTTCATGCTTCTGTTCCTGAGATGCCAACATTGCTGGAAGAAATCCTTGCTGTTTGGCTCCAAAACAAATTGAGATTCCTCACTGAATTTTGTTTTCCATACAGCCCAGCAATCTCTTCACTCATTTAATATCAACTTACTTACAGTGTCTGTCAATATTTTCCACTCTGGTTGGAATTATAGATGACCTCATGTTTCCATGTAGACCCTCGTGAAATGCTCTGACAGATCTGGGGGGGAGAAGATGTCCTCAGACAGCAGTGATTGTCTTTGGATATATTAATGGAGAGAGAGAGAGTAATGTCGTAAGGTAAGCACTAAATTTCACCTCTGTGTGGCTGTAGGAAGAGAGAAAAACCACTGAGGTGTAAACCACAAGACAGTTCTCTGATTTGCAGATCAAATGGTCACATATGTTCAAAAGTTCTCAATCTGTGAATGCAATTCACAATGGTTCAAGAGTGTTAGTGAGTTTCCATGGCTTTGGGGGTAGTGTGTACTTTAGGTGTGAGGGAATGAATAATGAATCAGGAGGAATATATGGAGACCTGATGGCAGGGTTCTGTTTCTTGATCGGGGGTGATTGTTTTTTTAAAATAATTATTTAAATTATATATATTTATATTTCTAAAAATTATATACAGGAATGCTATATTCCACAATGAAAAAAAAAATTGATCTGGAATTGTTTTGTGTTTGTCCTTGAAAAATACAGGATATATGTTTTCCACTGAGAGTATTAAAAGAAAGTAAAGCCTGGTTTGATAGCGCACTCCTGTAATCCCAGTACTTGGGAGGCTGAAATAGGAGGATCTTAGGTTTGAGGATAGCCTCAGTGACATAGGGACACTCTCAGCAACCTAGTGAGACCCTGTTTCAAAAGTGAAAAATAAAAAGGGATGGGGTGTGGGTCAGAGTTAGAATGCCTGTGGGTCAATCCCCACTACTATGATGAAAGGGAGGGAGGGAGGGAGGGAGGGAGGGAGAGAGAAGGAAGGAAGGAAGGAAGGAAGGAAGGAAGGAAGGAAGGAAGGAAGGAAGGAAGGAAGGAAGGAAGGAAGGAAGGAAGGAAGGAGGCAAGCATTAATGGGAAGACCTTTCATAAAGCTGAAGAGGTAAATGAAGTAGCTATGTAACCTACTGAATATGTTAATTACCTCATATAGAAGCAGGGCTTTTGCACATAGCATAAAATATTAAAAGGAAGTCCTATTAAAGACAGACATCCATGGGTTAGAGTTAAATTACGTAGAACTGGGAATATAACTTTTCAAAAAGTAGAAGAGAAGGGTTTTTTATGAAAAGTAGCAATGGCAAACATCATGATTAAAGGAGTTTCGAGGATTAGTGGAATCACTAGTGATCTGCACTCCCATATATGGTTTTCAGCAATTTTCTCTGTAAGCCTTTGATAATGCCACTAAAATCCAAATAAAATGTTTTCTTGGCCATTCCCACCATCACTGCCAAATAGATTGCCAACATGATGACTGTCTTATTTAGGAATTGTGCAACTGCTCCAAGAGTTGAAACATTCCATAAGGTTTAGTAGAGAGAGAGAGAGAGAGAGAGAGAGAGAGAGAGAGAGAGAGAGAGAGAGAATGAAAGATTGGTTAAAAGATTGTGATTAGTTTTATTACTGAATTTATTTTTAACCCCTTTAATGCATTTTACTGTTACATAAGTTCTTTCTTACAATAAAACAAAATTAAAAGAGATACTTATTCTTAGTGGATAATATTTGGTAATTTTATTTTAAACTCATGTACACTTATATACTACATATTAAATGAGAATTAGAAATTTAAGTAAGAATGCAAAGGTACATTAAAAGGACTGAAAGGAGAATTTTAAAAATTGAGTCTGCAGTCCCAATATTGACATTAATCAGCTGTGGCTTTAGACTTTCATTCTATGGATTTTTTATCTTCCTATGTGAGATCATGATATCAGAGGTTGGTCTAGCTCAGTGGGTTTTCAAACAGAACTTTATTAAATCTGGAGGGTTTTTGTTTGGCTGTTTGACCCTTCAGTTGGCCACCCTATAGCTGGTTGATGTGGAAATTTTTACAGAGAGTGTATTTGACAGTATTCCAGGCTCCCAAATCATCTCAAATAGAACAAATGTTTATTTGTTTATGATTTTGGATACTATTTCAACTAAGCACAGATTTTAGTACCTAAGAAAGCAATTGACTGGCTAATCCCAGGGATTTCTAATATTAATAATTTCTTAGAAAAACATTTTAAGAAAGAGTTTTTAACCCATTGAATTTCAAATAATGTTCTCTTTGGCAGGGTGGAACCTAAAGAGTTGTATTTGCACAAAAATATCTGAATGTGCTTATTTTCTAGATAGGAAAGCTGTTACTGCATTCACATGTGTGTTTATGTTTATTAGTTCGTCCATGATTGCAATAGAATGCAATATGTGATTTTTGGATATCAACTCTATGTAAATATTGTTCTGGGATTCTGAGAAACGTTCTGACAGTTTGCACAAGTAAAATATAAAGCGAATCTCTATAGTGACAGTAGATCTAAATAAATGCTTAACAAATTGTACTTTATAGTTTATTCAGTAATGTCAATTTCAAGGGAAAGTTGTTTATGTTTTATTGTCTTGCTTGATTTCTCAGTTTTAGATATTATTTATAAATTCTGGAATATATTTAAGTACTTTTAATTAATTAATCAATTAATTAATTAATTTTGGGTGGTACTGGGGATTGAGCCTTGGGGCATTCTACTTCTGAGCCATACCCCCAGCCCTATTTTATTTTTTATTTTGAAACAGGGTCTCACTAAATTGCAGATGGTCTCATTGAGTTGCTGAGTCTGGCCACAAACCTGCAATCCTTCTGTCTCAGCCTCTGAAGTACTGGGATTATAGGCATGTGCCATCACACCCAGCTTAAATACTTAGTTTTCTGAGAAATATATAGAACAGGTATTTTCTAACTAAAATGGAATGGAGTGAGATCTAGGAAGTTAAAAAAAAAAAAAGATTTGACACTAACAAAATAAAAAGGAAGGGTTATTTTTGGTAGGGTT
>PVLC010003462.1:66276-97296 GCA_004027655.1 Graphiurus murinus
TCTCTTCTTTTTTTTTTTTTTTTTTTTTTTTTTTTTTTTTTTTTTTTTTGCGGTACTGGGGATTGAACTCAGGGGCATTCTACCTCCGAGCTACGCCCCCAGCCCTATTTTTTATTGTTTATTTTGAAACCGAGTCTCACTAAGTTGCGGAGTGCCTCACTAGGTAGCTGAGGCTGGCCGCGAACCCGGATCCTCCGGTCTCAGCCTCCCGAATGCTGGGATTACAAGCGTGTGCCACCACGCCCGGCTGACAATAGACATTTTTAAAGGCATACAATCTCTGAACTCTCCTATACAAAGGCACATAGATACAGGGCTACCAATTCACAGGGTAACAAAAAGGTTGAAGATCTCTACAAGACAAAAGTGTTTAATGATGTTAAAGCTGAGTCATATGCAGACTTTACGTATAATCATTGAGACAGGAATATAGACAGACCACTGCAATGGAGCTTCATAGTGTTGGGGAGAGATTGGGCTCAGCTCTGAATATAGGGTGGGCAAGGGAGAATTTATAGCCCAAGAGCAGGGTGTAGTCAGCGGATGGAAAATTACTAAGAGGAAATGACAGGAGTGCGGGGGGTGGGGAGGGTTCTGGATAAACTGACCTAACAGAATTCTTGCTAAAGACAGGCCGGGGTGATCTGAGACATCCTCACCTGGGGCACAGGGAGGATGAGGAACCTGATCAGCTATCAAGGGTGATCAGATCCAGAGAGTGGGAGGTTTTTGCTAAAATTAGACTTTACAAGGAAGTGTGCAGATGGGCCTAGGAGAAAAATTGGTTAAGCAAAGAATCTTTGCCGGATCACAGTGTGCTCTGACAAGAAAGCAGTACTGATGGTTATAGCTCAGGAAGATGATTTGGAGGTACAGTCTGCAGGTGCTTTTTTTTTTTTTTTTTTTTTTTAAGGAATAGCTCCAGTGGCTTTAATTCTATCAGGAATATCAAAAGCCAAAGCAAAAGGAGCTGAATTGTCCTTTTTACAATGATTGCCTCTTGCTTCCTGTCTCACTGACCTCATAGATCTGTCTGGCTGAGTCCCACTGTGAAGTCCACTCGCTTGAAGCCAGAATAATGTGATCCAGGAAGGGTAGGTTGGACTTCAGGCTAGAACTGGAGATGACTCACTCCTGTCTCCGATATTTCGTTTGAAAGGTTAGGCGATTGCTTTGTTTGAGATTTTACAGCTCCTACCACTGATACTTTATAGAACTTTAATGATACTTGGAGAAACCGTTTTATGTTCCCTGTATTATACTGTGCCTTTTGACCATTTTATGCATCATTGTTACTGTTGGACATTTTGGGTTATAAATGTTTCATCAAACGTCTAAGAAAATGTAGAAAAAACTCTTAGCCTTACATTTCTATTTTTCCCAAAATATAAAAAAAATGTATTTGTTGAAAATAAATATCTCAGTCATTCTTACCTCTAGAGAACTGATTATCTAGCCCAGAGCTGCTGTTCAAATCATTTTAGCCAGATAAACTTTTCATAGGAATTTGTGATATATATGTATACATACACATAAAGCTTGCACCATTGCCAAAGTAAAGGGTTTTGCCTTTTAAGTATATTAGGGAACACTATTCTCATGTTACATATGCAAATAAGAAAAAAGATAAAATAATATTCTTATAGACTGATAAATTTGCCAAATAAGAGAAAAGATAAAATAATATTTCTTATAAACTGATAAATTTGCCAAATAAAATTTCTTTCTTTCCTTTATTTGTACTCTGGAATGAACCCAGAGGCATTCTACCACTGAATTATAGCTCAGTCTTTGTTTTATTTTATTATTTTAAAACAGGGTCTCGCAAAATTATCACATCCTAGCCTTAAACCTGTGATCCTCCTGTCTCAGCCTCCCAAATACTGGAATTACAGGCATGTGCCACCAGGCTATTTGCCACATAAAATTTCTTTTAAAAAATCATTTCAAGTGAAATTGGGCATGGGAGTTAGAGAAAAAACCTTAGTACATCAAAGAATACACTGAATATGATTCAGAGAATCAGAAGACAACAATTGCAATTTCTCCCGTTTCTGTGAGACTTCTGTGGTATTTTATAGCCTGTCAGTAAGGGTACTTATTCAACTCAATAGTCGCACAATCTAGGGTGTGTTCCTACCCAGCTAAGATGATCAAGTGTCCTTGCATTCTTCTGAAATCAACCTTGACTTTCGTTTGCTTCTGGATTATCTAATATTTCTTCAACAGATTCTACAAACACACACACACACATTTAAAATCATTCTTGAGAATGTCTTATTGCCACTATAGTATCTCATTATTATTTTCAGTTTTAACACTGTAACTTTTTCTTGGTAAAATGGTGGACAGGTAGAGATAATTATAAATAATAGATTTTTTATATTAATTCTGGTTAATTAACTAAGAAAGCTTTATAGAATTCTGCATTTAAAGGATTCTGCTTCATTCAAGATAATGAATAAATCTCCTATTGAGAAATATAAAGCCATTTGGACTAGAAAACCAACCTTCCTCCTTCCTTCCTTCCTTCCTTCCTTCCTTCCTGCCTGCCTGCCTGCCTGCCTGCCTGCCTGCCTGCCTTCCTTCTCTTTCTTTCTTTCTTCTTTCTGTTTTCTTCCTTTTTCAGTAGAAATCATGTAGCTAGTTCATGATTGGAGGAATTTTCAAATGGAATTTTTACTGTTATCCAACTTTTAAGCATCAGGAAGTTTGCAGAAGAGATAGAGCAGTGTTTAAAAGCATAACTGTTAATATGACATGTTTATTAGTGAAGCCGATGGACTGAATTCTAAACGTGGTTTGAAAAGCAATCTGACTTAATGGTCTCGCAGGCTTCGGAAACAGCTCACTCAAGGTTACATACTGGATCTTCCCCCTAGGGATGGCGTCATCTGGGGCCAGTCAGTTCACCTCTCTGAGCTCTAGCTTCCAAACTGGAAAATTAGGATGAGAAAGAAACAATGCCTTCTACATGCTTGGTTGTAGCAGGCCAGAAGGCTGTACAGAAGGGGAACAGATGACACACCCCACGTGTTAACCAAAGCTTGTCTAACAAAGGGATGATTTTCAGAACCACAAGCAGGGGAATCAATGAGGGGCTGGCACACCCAGCATCTAGCATCACCAGGAGGCTGTTAGCGCCATCGGCCTCAGAGGGCAAGGGACTGTGTTAGAAGGCTACCGGGCACGCTCTGTGGGCTTTGGGAGCTTCTGCCAGCCCAAGGTGAGGGAGACTGGGATGGGAATAAATAATCTTTCCTCTTTCTTCTGTGCTCGGCCCTCTGGCTGGTGCCTCCTCTCTACGGAATGCAACAAGGAGCATGTGCACAGAAAAGTCCTAGTCATGCAGTTCATCGTCCTGGGGCACAGAGAACACCAGGGAGAGGGGGACGGCAAGTCCAAGAGTGGCACCAATTGAAAATGGGCACCACGGTGTCATATATTAAATATTCACTCAATAATAGGAAGAACAAAACAACCTCCTAATCCCTACGTCTTTTCCCTCAGTGAAAATCAAGATAAGGGGCTCAGTATCATATTTGAGTTAATGCCAGGGCACAAAGAAACAACTGCCAATTCAGAACAGAAAACTCAGACATCAGCAGCGTCAGAAAGCCAGAGCCAGAGAAGAACTTGAGGATGCAAGACTCCTAGGGAATCAGATAAGGTTTTGTAAGAATATTGTTTGGATTTTCTGCAAACAATGAAAGGAAAACTTTGGGTTTTGTTTTTTTTTAATTTTAATTTTTTTTTTTTTTTTAGAAAATGGGGAATGGGTAGGGATCTAGCTTGCAAAACAATAACACAAGGAAAGGACGAATTAGAATAAAAGCAAATCAATGACTGAGAGGATTAATCAAGTCTGAGTCAGAGTGGATAGGGCGCTCTCTGGTTTTGATTTAGAAAGTTCCCCTAGACCTCACAGAGATGAGGCAGCCATGTTGGGGGCGGGGCTTGGTTGCTGAGGAGGGGTCCTGGGGGCGTGGCCTTGGGATTATATCTGGTCCCTTCTCCCCGTGCTCGCTAGCTCTCTCACTCTCTCTTGCTCTCTCGCTCTCTCGCTCGCTCGTTCGCTTCCAGCCTCCATGGTGTGAGAACAGAGCCCTTGCTCCCCCTCTCTCTGCCTCCTGCCACCATTCCCAGAGCTCTGACAATGTAACCCAGCCTGACCCGGATCGAAACCCCCAAATTTCCAGCACTGTGAGGAAATAAATCTTCCTTCCTCTAAGCTGTGGTGGGTGGGCAGGTCTTGAATGACAACAGTGAGGATGCTGACTGAAACAGGGCAGTTGACGCAAAGCTGAAAATATGCAAGCATCTATCCTAGGACAAGCTGCACGTACGTGACTGGCCGGCATTCTGCTCTAAGCATGTTACTGTCAGGAACTGTGAAGTATCTGAGATACTACCCTGCTCAGGAGCTAAGAAGGTCAAATGCAAGTTTCATGGCTGCTGGCAGAAAGTTCAGGCACAAAGGATTTTATCAGTCCTGGCGCAGCAAGCAGCACGGGTATCAGTATATTTGCCAGTTTTCTTGACCTCACATCTCATGGGGATGGTGGGAATGGGGCCAGTAGGTAGCTGAATGTATGGTGTGTTGCGTTACTGAAAATAGGGAACACACATTTTTATGAGATGCACTAAGCATCTTTGTCATTTGTTCCAGAGGGAGACCCCGACTCTAACTTCTGGGCTGTTCACTAGGCAAAGGTCCCTGAAAAGATTACCCACCACAAAAGGCAAGCAATGCTTCACTAAGAAGATGTGCAGACAAGTAAGAGAAGCACAGAGAAATGTGTCCCACCAGATGCTTAATGGCTTGTGGTCAAGCCTATATGTGTGAGTTCAACAGTGTCTTCACGTTTTGACAAGAGTGTGTGTCACGAATCATGATCCTTATCATAAATCTGGTCTATGTCGACATTCTTAACTCAGGACATTGGAAAGGCAATTGTCTGAAATAATTTCATATTGGCCTAATGCGATTTAGATGTTTATATATGATAGCTGCAAAATGAAAGAAAAGACAACCAGGAAGGAATTGGTGGGTCTTCTGCATTTGTTAAGGGAATGAGAGATGCCCAGGAAACATTCTAGGGTAAATTTTGATGTCTGTAATTATAAAGATTTTGATGTAGAATCCCAGGACAGTACTTTGAAGTGCTGAATTGGATTCAGATGATGTCTCTTAATCCCGCCTACTCTTCCTGAGGCTTGGGGGTCTGTTCTAAGTTGGTCTCAAGTCGTGTTTTATCACACTGGACCTTTAAAGAGAGGCACTGAAAAGTTAAAGAAATCTGGGGTGAGCCGGGCGTGGTGGCGCACGCTTGTAATCCCAGCATTTGGGAGGCTGAGACCAGAGGATCTGGGTTCGCAGCCAGCCTCAGCTACCTAGTGAGGCACTCCGCAACTTAGTGAGACTCGGTTTCAAAATAAAGAATAAAAAATAGGGCTGGGGGTATAGCTCGGAGGTAGAGTGCCCCTGAGTTCAATCCCCAGTACCGCAAAAAAAAAAAAAAGAAATCTGGGGTGAATCATGGAGTAAATTCTGATGATGTGTAATGAACACGACAGCCCTTATTCTAAGAATTACTGATTATTGTGGTGCTCACTGGGACTGGACATCCCTTTTGGCTGTCACAGTGATTTAAAAATTACACTAGGTGTCAACTCTTAATAATGAGAATTCACATAAAAATTAGATTACTGACTTTTGTTGAAAAGTAAAAACCGACAAACTCCAATATACAAGGACTATTTTTAACAGTAAAATTTGGCTCTTACACAGGTAAACCCCGTGACTTTTTCACTTATGGACATAACTGTCATGTACATTGTCCCTTAAATGCGGAGGCATGATGTCATTTACCATATTTCACATATTTGTGTTTTCTTCCTTATCGTTAAATTATATGTTAGAAGTTGCTTCCTTGGTTTGGTTTGGCAGCCTACTCCCTCCAGGTTTCTGAGTTTGCAGACCCCACTTGAAACTGTTTGTTTTTGACTCTGAAAGGCGATCGCTAGCACTACAGCCAATGGTGGCTTTTACCATGACCCAAGGTGAGAGCTTGACCTCTGGTAGAGGATGTTATGAGCCCCGACTGGGTCCATCCTCCAGTGGCCGAATGTAGATCCTGCATCAGGTAGAGAGAAGACAGAGTTCTATTGAGGAAAGGTCTGTTATGGCAGTATTCTTAGTTTCTCATCATTTGGCACAAGAATTTTTTTTTTTTTTTTTTTTTTTTGCGGTACTGGGGATTGAACTCAGAGGCATCCTACCTCCAAGCTATGCCCCCAGCCCTATTTTTTATTCTTTATTTTGAAACAGGGTCTCACTAAGTTGCAGAGTGCCTCACTAGGTAGCTGAGGCTGGCCACGAACCCAGATCCTCTGGTCTCAGCCTCCCGAATGCTGGGATTACAAGCGTGCGCCACCACGCCCGGCTGGCACAAGAATTTATTTACTCACCAAGAAGAAAAATATTCTCCCTGGCTCAAGTTCACTGTTTAACTCTTGTATGAAAATCTTCAAAATCTCCTTGACTTTATTGATGCTTTTCGGTCATATCTTTCCATGTTTTCCCTACCTTTGATGTGATAACAGCCATGATTCTATCAGTAACATTCTGCTGCATGCATAGAGTGAGTGGGAAGCTTGGGACAGAGCCTAGATTAGCTTCACTAGCCATTCACCCACGTCACATCTGTCACTGGCCCCAAGCCCGGGAGCCAATCTGAGGTGTATTAGACCAATCCTTGGCTCATGAAGTTCTTGTCCACATCAAAGCCTTGTTATAACCTCCCACTGGCATGTAGGTGGTACTCAGATGATTATAAGTTTTCAGCATGGAATTAAAATTTAAAGAAGAATAATCAGTGCAATCATTTATGTATGAAGGCAGTATTTACATCAGAGTAGTTGCCTGGAAGAACGAGGCAGAGAGCTGTATTGTTATGACTACAGTATGGTGAAGCTTAAAATAGTCCTTAGATAAAATAAGATGCCAAGAACATCAGGGGATGTTAGTTATTCAAAGTTTAATTTCAAAATCAAATAAGGCTCTCTCTCTCTCTTTTTATTCACCTATAAACTTGTGCAAACAAGTTTAAAGGACTATCCCAGAAGACCATGTAGGAAGTGATGAAGAGTCAGAGCTAATTCTCAATACCAGAAGGTGGCAGCAGTGAGCTGGGATTAGAGCGCTCCATGGTGTTTGTCAAGAAGGGTAGCTGCCAACCAGGGATGGAGTGATTTGGACCAAGAGTAAAGTCTAGACCTTTAACCATGGTTTGGGAGCACAGATGGCCTAATAATTGGGGGGTAAGGGAGTTGTGTGTTACAGTAAAAGCAGGAAGACTCCTTGAAGGGTCACGATAGTAGATATCTTTTTTTTTTTTTAATTGGTGCATTGTAATCATACATCTTTGTTAGGTACAAGCTAATAAAGGCATATATGCAGACATTTCTCATTTAACCCCTTCCCCAATTCCCACCCCACTCCCTCTCCCTCCCTCCTTCTCAAGTTCAGTTTAGTGATTGACTGATATATTTGTGAAAGTACATCATGTGCATTAGGGTGCCCCCCCCCATGTCCATCACCTTCAGTTAAGTCAACTTCTTTGCTCATCTAGAGTTTCTCTTTTTTCATCTGGAGTACCTTTTATGCCCGATCTTCTCCCTAGCATCGCATATTAGGGAAAACATATGCTTTTTTACTCTTTGTGACTGACTAATCTCACTTAACATAATATTTTCCAGTTGCATCCATTTCCCTGCAAATGACATGATTTTGTTCTTCTTTATGGCTGAGTAAAATTCCATTGTGTACATATCCCATAGTTTTGTAATCCATTCATCTGTCGATGGACATCTTGGCTGTTTCCATAGTTTGGCCATTGTGAATTGTGCAGCTATAAACATAGATACACATGTGTCGGTCTGATAATTTGGTTTCCATTCTTTATTTCAGAAAGCAAATTTTTCAGATAGCGCCCAGAGGCACAAGTCAGATGGAAGAGACACACGAAATAATTCTGTTCATATGGTATATAATTGACATCTGAATTTGTAAGCTGTATGTCAGGTTCTTGGCTTTTAAATGCCTGGGGGCCTTTTATTTTGGATCTTTGGAGGATAGGCCTATAACTGATAGTTAATAAATAATTTTTTAAAATGTATGGCCTTCCCTTAAAATGTTTGTCCTCCAGTTAACATTTCAAAAGCCTAAATATATAACAATGTACAAGATAAAGAAATGCATCATCTTATTGATTTATACAGAAGTAATTCTATCAACAATGATATGCAGCATTTAGCGGAAGAAGGACTAATAATTTTTTTGAGAAGGACTAATAATTTTTCTGAAGAGTACAAACAAGAAACCTAAGCTCACTTAACTAAGCTGGAAAACTAAGCTTGTTTTTTTTTTTGTTTTTTTTTTTTAAATCAGTTTACTGTGTTCCAAACATGACAAGCAATATGTTGTCCTGAAAAAGTAATTTTATAGATAGGTGGATAGATAAATAGATATGTATCTTATTCCCGGAAAAGTGTTTCTGAGGCTAAAATTCAAAATAGAAACACTGTCTATATCATCAATGGCCTGCCTTGGAAACATAAGAGGAGCTCAACTGTACAAAAAGGAATAATCCGAGAGCTTCCTTAAGGTGTGAGTTATCTAAAGAAAGATATTCTAACAGGAATGCAAGCATTTGTGTAGCAAAAGTTCTCCTTAGGAAATTGTTTATCAAATAACTCAGCTATTAATTTATTTCTCCTACATTATCTGATGCAAATCTTTACCCATGACACAGGGCAAATATATACTTGACTATGGAAACTTGAGTTAAAATTATGACTGCAACATTCATAGTTAGCATCATCACAGCATTTGCCTGGGTTACCTGCCCAGAATGAGGCACTTTAAGTATTGGCCTCAGGTGACTATAATTGGATTCATTTATACAGTAGCAACTATAGCAGGCACCGTCACTTGCTTTATGTGATTTAATCTTTCTTCTCGAGTGGATGACGATGTTTTGCTTTTACAAATGAAGATACCAAGGTTTGTTGAAATTAGTCAATTACCTTAATCACATAATAAATAGCAAAGCTAGAATTAGAACGTATTTTTAAATTTCAAAGGCCATACTCCTTTTACCTGGTCAGGAAGAACAGAATGCCTAGCTTATGGCCATTTTCATTTCTGCAACCTTAAGACACCACTAATTGGTCTTGACACTTTTCCCCACTAATCCATACTTGTCATAAGGATTCTTCTCAATACAATAATTTAGACTCAAACTTCCAATTAATTAGATAGATCATTCCAGTTGAAAATCATGGTCAATTCCTTATAGTTACACTTTGTCTCCTTTTCCTTAATACATAATAAACAATAGCTCTTATCATTGAACTCACAATCAAACCACAAGTAAGGAATGAAAATAGTATGGTATTTATGTTTAAAATTACCAGAGGAAAAGTAAGGAAATAAAAAATTCCCCAAGAGACAAACTAGTTCTACCTTACGAATCCTTATATTTGAAAATGTTTAAAGGAAAATCATGCTGCTGGCACACACTTGCAATCCCAGTACGTGGGAGACTGAGACAGGAGGATCATAGGTTCACCACCAGCCTCAGCAACATAGCAAGGCCCTCCGCAACTTAGTGAGAACCTGTTCCAAAATGAAAAATAAGATGGGCCAGGGGTATAGACCAGAGGTAGAATGATGCCCCTAGAATCAATATCCAGTACCACATAGGAACAAACAAGAGAATTAAACTGCTCAGCCTGTGAGAGACAGAGAGACACTGTTTCCTCAAGAAAGGAGGTATGAGGGAACCTCTTGAGTGTTTAAAGCGTTCTTCTGCCCTATGAATCCCATGAGAAACTGCTGAACTTTTTGAGTGAGAGTTCCTGGTCCTAGATCCTTGGATTCCACCAAAATCAGAACCTGAAACACGGTTTTAGGCACGGGTAGTTTTTCTGGCAGATGATTCTAAAAAGCAGAAGTGAATAAATGAGGAGGGTGAGAAAGGGTAGAGAGAACTGGCTAATAAAACACACACATTAGGAGCTGGTGGCCACCATGAGCAAGTGGCACTTGATGCCCTGAGAACCTGCATAGACGCTACACAGTACATACTTGAGAGTGGTTTTGCCCAAGGCCAGGAAGCTGGGAGATGATGCACCACACCATGTCTGGTCTGGTTTATCCTGGGGTGAAGGCTGTGTCCAGGGGCAGCAAGGTCCTACACTTCTGGCTTATGCCTGTGTTGGATGGGTGGTTTGTCCTGACCAAGGAGAAGCTCCAAGGCAGTAAAGGAGAGAGAAACTGCAAGTGATGTAAAGGTGGGGAGCTGACGATGTGCCGGGGGCAGACCAGGACAGCTGTGCTGCAATCTGGTGGACCAAGGAGCCAGGTGAGGGGCACCACAAACATCTGCTGTGGCTAGTTTCCTGTTTTCTCTGAACTCATTTGCATAGCATTCTGTAAACAGGAAGGCTGGAATTTGAGAAACACCTAAATAAAACATTGGCTCTCCATGATTATTTGCAATTTAAAATTAGTACTTCTTCATGATTATTTGCATCACAATGCACTATTTACGTATCTAAGGGGGTGAAGGCATATCCCTTTGAAGAAAAAAGTGAAAAAGTGAGCCAAGAAATTTAAAATGCTCATCTGCTTGATTTAAGAATAAATCAGTTTCATATTTTACTTTTAAAGAATTGTCAGAAATATATCCCATCAATAAAATTTATTATACGTGAAAAGTATTCTGATCTTAGAGAAGATATTCTTAGGGAAATATTCAGAATTAATTAAAAGACAACAATTATACCTACAGCATTTCTTAGCTCTTAAAAATGTTGACAGGTAGAACTCCTAGATTCTTGTTTTAATAATGACAATTTAAATTAGCATTTCAAGTAATATGCTAACTAACTTGAAACACTTGAACATCATGTATTTTAAGTAAGCTAACAAGACTCTTATTCTATGGTGATATTAACATTTATGAATTTTTTAAATCTATTTGATAGTTTAAGGAGCACATATACAAATTAATGGTCTTGAATAGTGACGTTTTTGTTTTACTTTGTCTTCTGACTTGGTGAAAAGACCTGGCAGTAATGGAAGTCATATCCTATGGAGCTAAATGGATGTTTTTCTGGAACCCTCTCTAACCATTTGACAAATCATTTCAACATCACTACCATATTTCTAAATTGGATTTAAGGACTTCTCTGTAGCATACATATTATGGGAGGTTCTTTTGTTTTCACTTTAGTTCTGCACTTTAGTTTTAGTTTCTCATTTTTCCATCAGGGAACTACATCTCTGATCTTAAAAAATCAGTATTAATTCAATAATGTTAGAGCCCAAATAAGTTGATGATATCCCTTGCCTTGATGTCATGGAGATTTGTATTTCAGTTTCCTGAATGTTTTGTTTTCTAGAATAAGCTGATTCTTCTGTTATATTTTTAGACTAGATAGAATTGTATTTCTTTGGTTAATCAAGTACATGTGTCTCTGTGTGTAATATATTTCAAAAGGCGTACAGCATAGCTTTCCTTACTATGAAATTTAAATTAATTTAAAAGTATAATTTGTAAGGAATATAAAGGTTAAAGAGACAAAACATGTAGAATTTTTTTTTAAGTCTACGTAAAAGAAAGGTGATTATAGATAAAAATTAAGGGCAAAATGGAAAGACAATAAGGATTAAACATAAGCGATACTGAGGAAATAATGTAAAGGGATTACTACAATGTCGTATAGAAAAATGATCAAGCATGAAAGAGCCAATATATTTGCACCTGTAGCTACATTTTATTTTTGTCAATAAAAATAAATTATGGAAGTGAAAGCAACTATATTTTTTATTCGATTGTTTTTTTACCTTTTCACTCCCCAGTAATTTTTACATATACACAATGGAGCTTTGTTTACTAATACTGAATCACTTCAAAATAGTTTTATGATATTTGCCCAATTTGGAGGACAGTTATGAGATAGACACACAAAAATATGGGCAACCTATAAAGCATGTTAAATGTGCTTCAGGAAGCTATAGACACTCTTTAACAAAAAGATATTAGGTGCTATGTAGAGATGACAATTATCCATGCTAGGAAAAATAGAACAATCCTAGTAGCTAAGAAAGTACTTAAAAATTCATGCCCTGAAGAAGTTGAATCTGAAATTTCTATGCAATTTTACAATATGTGTTTGCAATGGATTGGCCCAATTAAGCACATACAATATTTACTTCACATAAGTCCCAAAGAAAATAAGGAGGAACCGCAGTTCTATGTGACTGCCCATTAACAGAAGCAGATCATATTATCAGAGGCCCCAGAGATATGAAACTCAGTTGTGCAGGCTCAGAGTTTGATAGTAGCAGATGTTTATTTATTGAAAAACGGTTAATTGTTTTAGACTATGTAATAGATCAGCTATTTTATCCTAGGTTTACGTTGATAAAACAAAAGATGATGCGAGTTACAGGAGGCAGTTGTTGGGAACATTACTAGAGGCAAGAGTGTAAGGGTGTCATACTGAAGGCTGTCGTGGAAGAAATACCACGGAGAGTTTTGAAGGAAGGAAGGCTGATGTTAGCACAAAACTGTAGTTCATTTCAGAAGGAGAAATACAATCAGAAGTTCAAGAAAAATAATCATCCATAAATACAAAAATACAAATTGGTAAGAGAGAAGCTAAAAAGAGATATTAAATATCCATAATAGATTATTTAACTCATTTCCTGTTTGTCCCAAGAGTATTTGGTTTAAGACTACAATAGTCTTAAAGACTTTTGCAAATGAGTAAGTGGAAAGACATTAACAATGACGAATTGAAATTATTTTTTGCAGTCGTATTGCTGTGAAGTGCTGTGCATAAACTTGAGCTGGAGGTTTTCAGTTGACAATGCCTCTTTGAGATATACCTTTTCTCAGGCAAATTAGGGCTAGGAAAAGATCTTTACTTTTGCTTTGGTGCCTGCATTTTGTCAACAATTCTTCCATATCTGCTGGTCAATCAGAGGCCAAGATTTCATTGCAGAAGATCAAACCTGAGTTCAACTTTCTCGTAAATAAGTTTTCAATTGTGTACACTCCAAACAGAAACCCTGCAGTTGATGAGTCACAGTCAGATTTGTTTCTACCTCAAAGAACACATTTATTAAAAAAAAAAAAAAAAAAAAAATGAATATGGCAGTGAGCTGCACTTCTGTTTTCTAAATGAAAAAAAAAGGTTAAATATAACGAAGGACATTATTTACCTAAGGTTTTGAATGCTTGAAATGATCAAGTTTATGGATGACAAAACCGATTCCTACAGTGTATAGAAAAATTTAGTTGCATGGAAAAAAGAGGTACATGTGTGATTTTATTTTAAACAAAGCCACTTTTAAAATCCCACTGCATGAGGTGTGCACAGGGCTGGGGTAAGTATGACGTACATATTATAAATTTGTAGAAGCAAGGAGATTCTGAAAAATAGGTCAAGTTTGAGAAGGAAGAGTAAAATTTATATTTAGGATACCGCTTTGATGAGGTAGCTTAGAAGTAAAATGTTAGGTAGAAGGAGGTATCGGAAAAATTCATAAAAATATAGTTTTTAGCCTTTTAAAAATCTGGAGAGTGTGAGTCCAAAACTCCACCCCTTGGAAGTTTTTTCTTTGTTTCGGCCCAAGAGAGACCCGTACCGCCAAATTCCGGAAGAGCCCAGCCCACTTAAGTAGAACACACCTGGAAAGAGGAGGAGCCAGCTCTCACCTGGAGCTCAACCTATCAATTACTTGAAACCTGAGAGAGAGGGGCTGGAAATGAGGACACCGCCCTCTCATATACCCCCTGGATTTCCACATGTTCCCGCTCTCGGACTTTTGATCGTGATCGGGGAACATGTCCTAAGAATTGGTGGCCGGGGATTTTTCTTGCACTCCCCTTTTTCTTGCATCCCAGTTTTTTCTTTCCCAGATTTTCCTTAAAAAATAAACCTGCCAGATGTTGTGACTGATAAGTGTTAAAATTCTTTTCTTCACTAAATATCAAGAACCCAAATTTAGTGGGGAAACGCCGCACCCCATCACAGCTTGACTTCAAGAAATTTTGAAAGATTCAAGTATATATACATTAAAAATAGATACTTTCATTACAAATTTTATTTGTGTATTATACAGGGAAAACATTGCTTGTTCAGGTACAAAAGTATGTGCCACTTTCAAGACTATTCTCAGTAATGTTTCATATGATATGCTGCCTTTCTTTCTTAATAACATTTCTCTTGCATTGTCAGGGTCATTAAAACCATGTCAAATAAATGCCAACACTGATAATAACTATCATTTGCTAGTGCTTATTCTGTCTAGGCTGTTTTATTTTTTTCTTTATATCATTCAGTCCATAGGGAAAACATACCAAGACAACATTAAATAATAAGTTTTAAAATGCTCAGCTTTAGCCAAGTGCAGTGGCACATACCTATAATCTCAGTACTTGGGAGGGTGAGATAGGAGGATTGCAGGTTTGAGGACAGCCTCAGCAAGTAGTGAAACTCTCATCAACCTACTGAGACCCTGTTTCAAAATAAAAATAAAATAGAGCTGGGGGGTGTAGTTGAAGGTAGATTGCCCTGGGTTCGATCCCCAGTACCACATACAAAAATAAAAACATAAATAAAATACTCAGTTCTAAATTTATGGTTCAAAGCCGGGCGTGGTGGCGCACGCTTGTAATCCCAGCATTCGGGAGGCTGAGACCAGAGGATCTGGGTTCGCGGCCAGCCTCAGCTACCTAGTGAGGCCCTCCGCAACTTAGTGAGACTCGGTTTCAAAATAAAGAATAAAAAATAGGGTTGGGGGTGTAGCTCGGAGGTAGAATGCCCCTGAGTTCAATCCCCAGTACCATAAATAAATAAATAAATAAATAAATTTATGGTTCAAACCCATGTTGGATTCCATATCTGCACTCTGACATTACACTGCTCTGAGCTTTGACATATTATTAAAACTTCTCTTAATGTTTCTCAATGTAATTATGATAAAATGATATAAAATTTATCTATATGCCTATTTTTCATCAAATACTTATTTGTTATGCACTGTGCAAACTCTTTATATTCCTATCTTAAATGTAAAAAATACACCAAGGAAAACAATGCATGTATCAAGGACACCGATACAACCAGATCATCTCAACCTTTAGCATCAAAGTGTTAGGAAAGGGTTCAAGGATGGATTTTATTCCACCAAAGACATATGTATCTATTCAGTAGAAAAGTCTGAGAGGATAATGGCATTATTAGTCAACACAACTGGATCATTTATTGTAACAAATTTCATAATTATCCCCCAAGTAGGAAGATGATTTGTGGGATACCATATTTCTTAAGTATTTTGACAAAATAAAGCACATATAAAAATACAAAACTTTTATATATTAGCCATTGAAGTGCAACTTTCAATATTCTAGAAATTCTCAGCTTTCTCATGCTTTTTAAATAATTTAGGTAATCATAGTTTGACCTAAAATACCTATAAAAATTTGTAAGGAACAAGGTAATTTGTCTCTTATTTGGTAGGTTTAAGTAAGATCTTTTAATGTTTAAAGCTAAATCTGACATTAGTTTTACACTTTTTTGGGAAAAGATTGAATTACACAAATTCTAATTTAAAGTTTAATTTCCAATTAGTTAAGGCATATTTAAATAGCATAACAATTTAGGGCAAAGGCTTATTTAAATTATTCCATGTTTCATAGATGAATAATTCACTATTTAAATTTTCATTTGTGTTTATGTTCAGATAAAAATTCCAAACCAATTAATTTTTATAGTTTGACTTAATTGTCTGAAGTATATGTACATAAATAAAATCATTTTATCTAATACAGAGGTAGAGATAATAGGTTAAATAACTGGAAAAATATATTTATAGCAGAGAATGATTTTGAAATAATGTGTAAGTTTTAGATATTTGATTTTAATTTAAGGATATTACTGGGCATATATATGCCAATATTTTGATTTGGGTCCAAGGCCTTTTACTTGGATATAAACCTTCTGTGTGAATATCCTTTAATCTCTCTTATCCTAGCTACATCACAAGCACATCATTTATAATTCTAGCTTGTTTTATTTTAAAGTGGACACTAAAAGAGACTTGTAAAGCATTCTAAGTAAGCAGTTTTTTTGGAATTTTTTTCTTCCTATCTTTTTAAAATTTTCCTCACTTAATTCAATAGTATATTTAAGCCAACTTACTTTTCATCACTTCTTTCCCAAGAATTTCACTTAGTTTTCCTAGAAGCAATAACCCTCACATTGTATATATGCCTTACTTGTTTACATAATACTTATTTGGACCTCCTAATAAATTAATATATAAGAGCCATGGCATAATTAATAAAAATTGTATAAGAGATGGGGAAGAAGGCAAGTGATAACAATCAGCAAACCTCTCGATAATTGAAGAGCATAAAAGAGCTAAAGAGAGCACTACCAGCCACCAGACTCCCTACATGGGGGTTTTTCTAAGGGAAAAGAGTTTCTGTAATCTGATCAGTTATTTAGGCCAGGTTAGGTTAAAGAATTGTTAAGTATGATTTTCCATGATATTAGATGGGATATGTGTTTGCCAGATTTCCATGGCTGTGAGAAAGTACCTGAGAAAACCGACTTAGAGGAGGAAAATTTATTTTGGCTCACAGTTTTAGTCCGGATTTGGCCAGCTCCATTGTTTTGAGCCGACGTGAGACAAAACATCATGGCAGAAGGATGTGGCAGAAGAAGCTGCTCAGCTCATAGTAGCTCAGAAGCAGAGAAAGAGAGAGGAGGAATGTGTCAAGGACAAGATATAATCCCTGAGGAATAATCCGTGTGTGTGTGTGTGTGTGTGTGTGTGTGTGTGTGTGTTTAATCTGTGTAGTCAAAAATATAAAACTACCTCTCAAAACCCTCATAGTGTCCCAGAGATTTTGATAAGTTATATCAATATTTTTATTTGATTCTAAGAATTTTTAAATTCCCCCCTTATTTCTCCCATGATCTAATCCCCATTCAAAAGTGTATTATTCATTCTCTATGTACTTATGAAATTCCTATGGTTCCTCTTATTGTTAATTTCTAGTTTCAGTCCATTATGATCTGAAAAGATGCAAAGAATTATATCAGTTTTTTTGAATTTGCTAATATTTGCTTTGTGGCCGAGAATATGGTCCATTTTGTAGAAGGATCCATGAGCAGCTGAAAAGATTGTGAATTAACTTGTTGTTGGATAAAATATTGAAATATTCTATAGATTTCTGTTAGGTTCTTTTGGTTCATGTATTCTTTAGGTCTGGAGAGTCTTTACTGATTTTGTGTGTGTGTATGTATGTGTGTGTGAGTGTGTGTGTGTGTGTGTGTGTGTGTGTGTGTGTATGACATCTATTGTTGAGAGAGTATGTTGAAGTCTCGTAGAATTATTATATTATCATCTATATGAATCTTAATGTTAAGTAGTGTTTGTTTCATTTAAGCAGGTATGCCATTTGGGGAATACATTATTACTATCATCATATCTTCTTGTTGGATTGTTCCCTTTACCAGTAAGAAGTGAACCGCTTTGTCTCTTCTGATAAGTTTTGGCCTGAAGTCCACTTGATTCTGACCTCCATTTGCATGGAATATTTTTTTCCATCCTTTCACTTTTAGCCTATGAATATCTTGCCTGCAAGGTTAGTCTTTCATAAACAACATACAAGGACCAAACCTTCAACATGAGCTTGTGGAGGACATTCTGGATCCAAACTATACCTGGATTTATGGGTGAAAGTGATTTAGAAATACCTAAACTGTAGGTGCCTGGGCTGCTGAAATAATCTCAGAGCTGGTCTTCCTGCTCTTTAGCTTCACCCTTCACAGCAGCCAGCAGGTGCCTGTTAGAATGAAAGTTAGATTGTGACACTTGTTTCAAAACCTTCTGGTGCTTTCCGTCTTACTAAGCAAAAGCTAAGGTCTTCAATTTATTTATTTTTTACCTCTCTAGCAGCATCCTTCCCATGCTCAATCTGCTGTAGCCACACTGACCTACTTTTATCCCTCACCTGCTCCAAACAGCATGCTCTTGACTCAAGGCCTTAATATTGACTGCATTCCATCAGAAATGCACTGGCTCAGGTATCCACATAGCTCACCCTTTCATTTCCTTCAGATTTTAGTAAAATGACAGCTTATCACTGAAAACTATCCTGGATCCTTTGTCTAAAATGACAACCTCCTACCCCAAATTATTTCTAGCTCTTCTCTACCTGATTTTACTCTTTAGCACTTACTACTCTTCAACATACCATGCACTTTACTGAATATTCTCGCTGATCATCTGTCTTCCCCATGACAGTGTAAACTCATGAGGAAAAGCTTTTTGTATATTTTGTTAATTTCTATTTTCCCAACATCTAAAAGAATGCCTGGGATAGAGTAGATGCACACTAACATTTGGAGAGTGAATAAACAAACCAATTTAATATTAATGTATTCATAATGCCCATAATTCCCACAAAAATATGAATTAGTTTGTGATGAAAAGCAAACACATGATGGATATTGATGCTCTTTAGAAAGATTCTGCATGCCAGCACAAAAGGTAGTATTCATTGCAAATTTTTATACTTAAACCAGGTTAGGATCTTTATTATTCCCTATGTTAATATGATCATATATAGTGATTTAGTGTAATCAAACATTAATTAACTTTCATTTCTTATTGAAATCATTTCCTCAAGGATGCCTGTCAGTTCTTAGAATAGCAATTTTCAACTCACATGTAGGCATTGCCTCTTAATGAGTTCTAGAGTCCCCTGGTTGAGCATTTTCCAAAATTAATCAAAGATTGGGAGATGAAAGAAAGTTGGTGGTATGATTATTTCAGTTCTCACAAGGGTCCATTAGCCTTGGTTTTAGAAAAGTATCATATCCCAAACCCCAGCCATTTGTATCAATCAGTAAGTGGTTGTGGTTAGCCAAGGCCTAAATGACAGCAACATTCCTTTCTATACAAAGGACAGAAATGGTGAAGATAATAAAAGTTCCAGAGGGACTTCAGATAATGGAGGGGAAACTTCAGTGGAGACAGGGAAGAATGTGGGGGAGGATCAATGAATCAGTGTCACTTTCATTGACATATTGAGAATATCAATGCCAATCTCAATATTTTGTATTAGGAAAGGTAGAATGGGGAGGGAGCCAGGGGAAAGCCCACCACGTGCTGTGTGTGTGTATGTCACCATCACTAGGAACCACATTATATGAGACTATAATGCCCCGATAATAGTGTAAGAAAAAATAATAAAAATTACTGAAATAATACTTTACTATCCTAACAACAGCAACAGAAAAAGCATGAAATCTGTTCAGTAGTATATATTAGTAAAGTCTTCCATACCTGTTACTAAAAATAGCATTGCAGATATAACTGGAAAGTCAATGCAAGATGTTTCAGCAATTATCTACATGCCTTATTTTTCTCTTGGTTGCCCTTCTCCTTCTACAGGAATTAATCATGCTCTCCATCGTTAACTTGCTAGTGGATATTTTTGTGATTAAACCTTAGAAAACAGAGAACATAGCTTACTCATCTTCGTAAACTACACACTCAAGTATGGACAGAATGAATGAACTGATCTTTTTAATGATGCTTAGAAATAAAATTTTAAATAATGAATATGGTTTTATAATTTAATTTCTCAAAACATACTATCATTTCCATGTAACATGGTATAAATATTAAAATATTTTGTTTAAAGAATTTATAGCATATATTGAGAGTGAAAAACTATTGAAAGTATATATATTTAGAAATGCAGACTAATTTTCTTAGGTTATAGATAATTGCCACTGGAACAACTGAATTTACTATGAAATGAAGTGATTAATTAAAATTATACATTGAACACCTTCCTGCCAAATTCCTTAACTATGATAGCTGATTTTCCAACTACCTGTTGTTACAAAGCTATCACTATCAGGGAGTATGGAAAAAACAAAGCTACTTATGATATCTATTTGAGCCCCACATTCTTATCCTTTTATCAGCAAAGTAATAGGAATGTACAGGTTAACTTGCATTTCCTCCTTGGTAATCTCTAATTTCTCCAAGATTGTCTTTCTTTTATCATGACTAAAAGTATACCCTATAAGTTATGAGGGAAAAATAGCACTGGAGTCAGGAATAACCAATGCTACAGCTATTGCTGCAGGGAACCTATTTTCCATTCTGACCCTCTCAGTCCTCAGTTGTGAAATAAATATACAAGGTGGATTAAAGAATCCCACTTTTGAAACCTGGTTCTTTACAGAGACAATTGTAGTGATATACAGCAAGATGGCAGTCACTGGCAGTTAAGCAGATGAGTAATGAGATATGACGTGTTTTAACCCCAGTGAATCCATGGAGGAGGTCTAGGGCAAGGTGGGGGCGGGGGAATGAATGAAGGAAACACTTTCTTTGACGTTCTTTTCATATGTGAAATTATCAATGCTAATCTCAAGGGGAAGAAGAGGGAGCGGGGAGGTAGCTGGCACGAAGCTCACCAAGTACTGTGTGCGTGTATGTCACTATCACTAAGAACTACATTATGATGTGAGACGACAATGTACTAGTAAAAGTATAGACTTCAAAAGAAAAGTCACTCCAGCTGCTGGGAAGACTTCAGACTGTGGGGAAACTAGTGGAACCAGGGAAGTGGTTAGAAGTCTACTGCAGTTTCTGGTTGATGCGTGATGGCAGCTGGAATTCAATAGGTGGAGATGAATCTTAGAGGGCCCAGTCAGCCTTAAGCAATATATTCAATATATATTGGCAAAAACCTGCCAATATATTAGAGATGAGGTGTCAAGGAAGAGTATGGTCTGAGCTGTCACCATTTACCAAGAGGATAGCATAGTACTAATGAGAATGCTCCAAATCAATAACAGTTGCATAGTGCTTATTATGGCTCACAACACTGACTTAATTATTTACAGTCCTTAATTTATACTCAGAACCAAACCATGAAGTAGGTCCTGTTTTTATTCCACTTTACAAATGGGGCAAATGATAAAAAGAGAGCAATTAGGTGACTTGCCCAAGGTCAAACCCAGCTGACTTCGAGGTGGAGTTGAGGAATGAACTCAAGCTGTCCTGTTCTGACATCCACCTCCTTATCCACTCCGCAACACGGCCTTGCGAAATAGAGACAGAAGTATGTTTTCTGGGAGAGAAAGCAAGGTATTTGTTTTAGACATATGAAAATTTTCTTCTATGCTTATATGGGAATGTTAGCTTTAAATTAAAATAATTCATGGAGAAAGAGGATGGTGATGTAATTCTCTATTATATCTGATCTATAATGTCTGGTGATATCCTAGATGTATTCCTTTTACTCTATACCGCTGATAGGGACTCTTATTCATATTTGTATTTTCTATGGCTAGAAAAGTGTTTTCTATGTAATGTCTTTAGTAAGAATTGAGTTTATTTTTTATTTCATTACCAAGAGAGTAGATTGCCATGTGGCTGCCATCTTCTACTGAATATGTTGCTTTATTTTTGTATTTTGGACACTGGGGACATGGAGTCTGACTTAGAGGATTTTCTCCCCCACTCTCATAGCACTGTAACTAAGAATTCTTCTATCTCAGCACATAGATGCCGCCTCTGTTCCTCTACTTCTTGTTCCTCCCCGTCTTGTGAGATCTTTTAGAGCAGAGTTTCTGTCAGTAATATTTGTCTCAGGCATATAGTAGCTTCTTCATAAATATTTATAGGAGGAAATGATCTGGTGTGAAAAAACAGAGATTTGTAAGTCAAATATAAATAATCTGGCAATTAACAGAACAGGCAAATGAAAAATGGATTACCAGGAGATAGTCAAGAGGCTTCCAGTGGAAATAAAATAAACGACTGCCTACGGTAATGCATCATTGCAGAGCATGTTTATTTAGCTCAGCGGTGCATCTGCACTATTTAAAAAGCTTAGTGGCACTCTTATTTATATATTTGGTAGTCATATGTAACCATTGATCAGTGGAACTGAGGATTGCCTTCTCTAGCTCAGTCAATTCAACTCAATAAATCATGTTCCTTTTATTGGATAATCAACAGAGAATATTTGTAGGTAAAAGTAATAGCTGAAGCATTATAGTGTTTCCCATGTGTTTTGCCTACATAAATTTGTTTAATCCTCCTAAGAAATCCATGAGGGAGAGATTCTTATCATTATATCCATTCTACAGGTGAGCTAAGTAACTTGCCCAAGTTGACCCTGCCTCTGAGAAGTTACTCAGCAGAGACAGCTTTCAAATCCACGTGGAAAGCTTTGGAGACCAGAGTAGTCAACTTATGCTCTGCTGTTCTGGTGTTACCACTGTACTATCAATAGGTCTTGACTAAGAGCAAAGTAGCAATAATAACAACAACAGAAACTACAGCAGATGCATCTAGCTAGGCACTCTGTTCAATCATGTCAATGTCTCCAACAATCAAGACAAATTAATATATATAGAAGAGAAAATGATCTATGATTTTATTTAGAAGTAGATTACAATCCTTGCCATAAGATTGTGTAGCATGTAATCATCAGAAAATCACTAAAGCTCTCTAAACTTTGCTTCTCTTTTCTAAAGTAATAGCATACCTCATTTATGATTTACTGAATATCTCGAACAGCCTTTGGTGGATCTTATTAAAGTTTTCAAGTGTTCACACATGTTGCTACATAGTTCATATTAAAAGAGAAAAGTAAAAACAATCCAATCTGTTAGAAAAAATTGTAGACTTCTTTATATATTGGTTGTTTAAGTCACACTAATTTGAACATGTTGGAAGTGAGTCCATACTTTACTCTGGAACAATATTAGAGAACATTGAACATGTGTATTAGAATTGGAACAGATAAATTATAATTTGCTCATATATTAGTTATCCTTTCCATGTAGCATAAATCAGTTTCATTCAGTCCTCTTTCCTTTTGGCAAAAGTGGAATTTTCTAACTTGCTGCTCTCTTTCGGCATTAAAAACCATGCTGGAGTTTGCAGATATTTTATTCTTCAAAGTAAAGTATTCCATCTCCCCACCAATGGACTATCAATGATAATTAAGCCTTTAATCCAAAATGATGACAAATTGCCTTGGCTATATTTCCCACATGACTGATATTTTTGTTTTAAAAAATTATATATTTTTGCTTCTAAAATTATATATTTCATGGATGTCATACAATATATACTGCTCTTCAGTAGCCCTAAGTGGCAATACGAACTAATTTAAAATTTTTATTGGAATGAATAGAGTTAGGCCACTCAAATATCCTTGAAAATAATATCCAAATTACATGTTAACTTAGAATGCTTCTGGGACTTTTAAAATGGAACTACACTTTTGATTGAATGTAAGCATTACAATTCATAAATCAGGGGATGAAGGATAAGTGGACACTCATAGTTGGAGGATTTGGATTCAGGATTGAATTTGAAAGTCTAGAAATATGCAAAATTGTATCCTCTAATTACTGGCTTCTTTGGGTATTATTGAAAAATGAATCTACACATTTTTATATTTGAAAAGCGACTCTATTTTGAAAGATGTTTTACTTTATTTCTAGCCAAACTGTCAAAAAAGAAGAGATAGAGTCAAAGTGAAGCATTCTTTATACTTAGTTCCCATGTACATAATTGTCAAAGGTTCAAATCTCTCATTCTTGCATCTCAATATTTAGAGCAAGAGCTTGCAACACTGGCAAGTTTGACTCCTGCTAAATATATCCTTTCATTCTCTTCAAATGCAAAAGTTACTCCCTTTCAAAAGCTCCTCTGGTACTTTGTGCAAACATAAGAGAATATAGACATGCTTCTTGGACCACTGTGTATTTTAAATTTCCACAAAAATGAGCCGATAGCCACAGAATTTTAATAGAAAGTGATGTGACAATCTAATCTCTTTTTTTCTTCCTGAAAATCTATTTAGATTTAGTAGATGTGAAATGTTTAGTGCACAAGAAACTAATGAAGACTACTTGTAGTGGAATACTTTTATGATAAGGTGGGATTTAGAAGGTTTAATGTTACTATAGAATGATAAAATCATGAATTGTTCTTCGTTGTTGTGTTGTTGTTGTTGTGTGTGTGTGTGTGTGTGTGTGTGTGTGTGTGTGTGTGTATTTGGTACTTGGAATTGAACCTAGGGGCATTCTACCTCCAAACTACACCCCCAGCCCTATTTTTTTATTCTATATTTTTGAAACAAGGTCTCATTAAGTTGCAGAAGGCCTCACTAAGCAGCTCAGGCTGGCCACGAACCTGCAATCCTCCCGTCTCAACCTTCCAAGTACTGGGATTACAAGCATGCACCACCATGTCTGGCTACTAATTGTTAATCTTATATATACATATATATGTGTGTGTGTGTGTGTGTGTGTGTGTGTGTGTATATATATATATATATGATTTTCCCTATACATAAATTATCACTGTGGTAGAACTCAGATCACACAGAATAATTGCCTATATTTGTCCCTTTTCTGTTACTATAGCAAAAATGTCCAAGACTGGGTAATTTACAAAGAAATTTTAGCTCACAATTTTGGAGGCTGAAAGTGCCAACAACATAGTGCCTCCCCACCCAGCTCCAGTCCCTGTCTCCACTTTTCCTCTGCCATCTCTCATTTGGCCTTTTTACTTTATGGAAAGAGTTTTTCTCAGTGATCTGATATGCCCCAGCATAATCAGTGTCCAACTCTTTGTCATTCTGGCTATATACCCAGGAGAGAGATAGTTGGATCATTCATCATCCTATTTTTAGTTTTTTGAGTAGCTTCTGTACTGTATTCTGTATGGGTTATACTAATACATTCCCAACAATACACATAAGTTCCTATTTCTTGTCTGTTTTTGCTTTTGTTGCCTGTGCTTTTAAGGTCTTATACAAGAAAAAAAAATGCTGCCTATACCAATATGTTTAAATATTTCCCTTAGGTTTTCTTCTAGTATTTTCATAGTTTTAGGGCTTACATTTAGTTCTTTGATCCATTTTGAGTATATATTTTGTATATGGTGAGAGTTAGGTTCTTCTTTATCTGGATCTCTAATTCTCTCATAATGGATTATTAGTTAGCCATGAAAATATATGTGTGTATATACATATATAGTACATGTACATAATATATAGATTATTATTCAGCCATGGAAACACTAAAGCCTTGTCATTTGTAGCAATATGGATAAATTGCAGGACCTTATCCTAAGTGAAGTAAACCAGGCACAGAAAGACGAATACTGCATATTCTTGCTTACATATGAAAGACAAAATATTTTATTTCATAGAGTTAGAGAGTGAAATAGTGGTGACTAGGGGTTAGAAGTAGTAGTGGTGCCGGGCGTGGTGGCGCACGCTTGTAATCCCAGCGTTTGGGAGGCTGAGACTGGAGGATCTGAGTTTGCGGCCAGCCTCAGCTACCAAGTGAGGCATTCTGCAACTTAGTGAGACCCAGTTTCAAAATAAAGAATAAAAAATAGGGCTAGGGGTGTAGCTCGGAGGTAGAATGCCTCTGAGTTCAATCCCCAGTACTACAAAAAAAATAAAAAAAAAAAGAAAAGAAATAGTAGTGGTGAGATGGGGGAAGGGGAGGTAGGAATACAGGTCCCCAAGTACAGTCGCATGGCAGGAATGCGATCTAACGTTCTAAAGTACAGTGGAGTAACTAAAGTTCATAACCACCTATTATATATTTTGTAAAGAACCAGAAAAGAGAAGTACATAGCTCCCTAACTCATTTCTATGAAGGAATGATAAATGCTTAAGAAGATGGCAATGATAATGACCCTGGTTTTATCATAACACATCATACACCTCTATAGAGTTATCTAACTGTACCCTATAACTACAGGCAGTATTATCTGTCAATTTAAAAATTAAAAGAAGATAAAATATATCTCCTTTTCTCTGAAAAGAAACATTTCTGAATAATCAAATATACTAATGAAATTATATCTGTAACGGAACTAAATTCAAAAAGTAAATGAATCTCTAAAATGATGATTATATAATATTTCTTATTAACTCTCAAACTTCTGTAGATATATACTACCTAAATGAGAGTGGTCCTGCCTGAACATTTATAACTCTTGAGGCATTTTGTCAAAAGGATTATATAGAAACTATGAACTAATTTCAAAATTAGGCAGAAATTAGTTCATAGTTTCTAGAAAATGCCAAATCCAATTGGTGTTTCTAATCAAACTTAAATATCCCTGCTTTGTTTTATTTAATGTGTGGTGGTCGTGGGCGGGGGGCAGGATCTGATTAGGACTTTTTATTGATCAAAGAAAGAAATAACACTACTCGAGAGTTTTCTCAAACTCTTTATGCATTAAATTCTACTGAGCAATATTTTTTTTAAAACATTTCACCCACACAAGAAAAGTTTTTAGGCATAAATCAACCCTCAAGACAATTCCTTTCTCAGAATTTTTCTTCCAGCATTTTCTATTAAAAATTTAGCACTCTCCTTCCTCTTCTTTACCAGAGACTCAACAACACAAGCTTGCCTGAGTCATAAAAATGTATCGCGACATGCAGATGACCTGCAAGTCAGGACCAGCATCGAAAACAATATGCCTAACGCACATTTCTCCCTTCCTTAGGTAAGAAAATTTTTTGTTGGTTGGTTGTTGTTCTTTATTTAAGGCCTGGAGTACTGGTCCCTTCTTCCAACAGCGTACTGTCCCTCGTCTCGTCTCACTTGTCCACAGGCAAATTCACAAGTCACCTCAGGTTAGTGACTGACTGACAGCTTGTGTCATAGCTGCTGTCCTGTCTTGCTGTTGGATGGCTTTTCATCTACAAAGTCTTGGCTGGCATCTTTCTCTGCCTACGCTGCTTGGCTTCCCGAGACCGAGAGGGTGAAAAGCTCTGTCCCCTGCTGAATCCCAGACCCCTCGCCCACCGCCCATCTCTAAGCGAAGGAGAGGCGATGACCTCATCTCCCAGGGTGCAGCGCGTCCCTGCTGGTTCACTCCGGCCCTGAATCCTGCAGAGCAGCTTTTATGGGACTGTGCTTTTTAATGGATTTACAAAGCCAAAAGGTTGCATGCAGGAGAGGCATTTTGATTTCTCTAAAAATCAGTACTCTTGCATCAGAACACTAAACCTTGTGCTTTTTCTGAGATGAGATTAACGCTGTGGGGGCGAGGGGTGGTGTTAATAAGGAAGTTGGGCAGAGCAGGGAGAAAGTGTGTGTGTGTGTGTGTGTGTGTGTGTGTGTGTGTGTGTGTGTGTGTGGTGTTGTTATTGTTTCTGGGGATTAAACTCAGGATCATTCTACCTCTGAGCTACACCTCAAGCCCCATTTTATTTTTTTATTTGGAAACAACAGGATCTCGCGGTCATTAAGTTGCTGAGGCTGCCTTCAAACCTACGATCCTCCTGTCTCAGCCTCCTAAATAAGGGGAAATTACAGGCCTGCGCCACCACACCTGCTAAACAGAAATTATTCTTTAATCTACTTTAAGGAGGATGTATTCACATATCCGTGGCTATGAGCTCTTGCTTATGGCTTCAGACAAATGTCATCAAACTTGTTTCCCTCCAAGATTCTAGTAATATTTGTCCCAAAGTCTGCATTAGTTGTGTTATGAGTTTTTAAAAAATCACTTTTAGCGTTTCATGGTGTTTTGACAGGAAGACTGATGAAGTATCTTGGGAACTACTAATCAGACTTCCCATTTCTGTTTTTCCCTGTTGCTCCACTGCTAGGTATAAATTTCAGCCTGCTTCCATCCCCACTGGACAGACACATGGACTTTGGAAGAGTACATGATCCCGCTAAGCTTTAGTCTATAAAATGAGGATATTAATACATAGTCTTATAGGTTTATTGTGCGTATTAAATGAGATGAGATCCGGAAGCCCCTAACAAATTGTCAAACACAGCCACACCATTTGTCTATCTGTCTGTCTCTCTCTCTCTTTTAATTGAAACCAAGAGCATTCTACCTCTGAGCTATACTCCCCAGCCACCCCCCCCCTTTTTTTAAACAATGTCTTGCTAAATTGCTGAGACTAGCCTTAAACCTGCAATCCTCCTAACTCAGCCTTCCAATTACTGGGATCTGTGCCACCATACCTGGTTTACCATTTGTCTTAATAAATAACAATTATGATGGTGATGATGTCATAAACAAGAAAACATCAATGGCATAATTTAATAACTTATTAATGATCTGTAAATGAAGAGCAAACTTTATTTCAATGGACTCCATGTTATGGGGCTTTAAAAAATTAGAGCTATCCTTTACGAATTCAATACCATCTAAAGTTTGTAGGGGACTACTGGGCAGCTTTCCCAATAATGATAATGTAATCACTTCCTCCTCTTATAACTACATAAATAATTGCTCCCGACCAACATGAAGACAAGTATATGAACTTGGAATCATTAGAAATGAGTTCTCTACCCGACTGTGACAGTGAGCCATGGACTTTATGGAAAAACATAGTTTGAAAAAAAAGTATGATGCAAAGATGTGATTATCTCTTAATATCTACCTTGTATGCCCCAAAGTATTATGTAGATTTAGAGATTATGTGGCATCAGTCATCTAAAGCCCTGACATATAGCGAGTAGCCTAATTACTTTTAGTGACTTTTCTGATATTAAAATGTTACGGTTTAAGAGTAATAGTCCATCAAACAAAATTAAGGGAAAATCCCACTGGCAATATCTCGAGTTAATCAGATGCTGAGTACTTTATGGCACTAAGTAAAATGAGAACATTCATCCATAATTTGCATGGAAGTTATTTTGACAGTTTTACTGCTAAATAATATTTGTACTCATTTTCAAGTCATTTTTCTTTACAGAAAGTAAAGCAAAAACCTTTACATTTTGGTTTCCTGTTGTTCTGACATTTCCATGTCCAAAATACCTACTGTAGGACACATTTAGCTTTGACATATTTTGTTAAACATTAGCTTATGAATATAATTTTAGCATACTATGCATAGAGTATTATCATTTTTCAGGACTCCATTCAAGAAGTCAAATTCTTACCTTCATTTTTAATAGCTAGCAAAATATCTGAAGGAATATATAACACTCATTATTTACAAATTAGTGGGAAAATTAAGAAGAAATGCTCCTTTTGTTCTTACTCACTTTCAGCATTACATTTTATTTAGAACACTTGTTTTGGGTAAAGTAAAGGTCAATTTTTTTTTTTTTTTTTTTTTTTTTTTTTTTTTTGTGGTACTGGGGATTGAACTCAGGGGCATTTTACCTCCGAGCTACACCCCCAGCCCTATTTTTTTTATTCTTTATTTTGAAACCGAATCTCACTAAGTTGCGGAGTTCCTCACTAGGTAGCTGAGGCTGGCTGCGAACCCGGATCCTCCGATCTCAGCCTCCCGAATGCTGGGATTACAAGCGTGCGCCACTGCGCCCGGCTTAGTAAAGGTCAATTTTAATGTGGCCACTTACAACATTTTTTTAGAAATGGAAAGTACACTCATTTGTTAAAATAAACTAACAAGTCTTCTAGTTACTTAGCATTAAAATATATTTAAAATAAACTAGAGATATAAATCCGTGCTGTTCAGATTTCTTGTTTCCTAACAGTTCCTGAAGATAACATTTGTGGATGAAAAACTGAAGGGTCCAACATTTTACTCTACCTGAAAGCTAAATTGGTCTGCCACTGTTCCATAGATGCTTTAGAAGACACAGAGTCTTCTTTTAGAGGCAAAAGACCCTGCCCAATTTATATCAAAGGCATGATAAGAAGATCAGCATTTGTGTCAGTTACCCCAGTTACAGTACCCACAGGGCAAACACAGCAGCTTGCATTATAGAAGAGGAATCTTGAATTGAGGGAATCCAAGTCTTTTATAGCAAGCAGTAACAAAACCTTTTTTTTTTTTTTTGTGGAGGGAGACAAGCATCTTTTAGGAGACAGTTCTTCTGTTTGTAAAACATGCAGAAATATAAGACACCCATGGAAAGTTGTCTCTCAGCACTATTACTGCCACTTTTTTCTCTCTCCAATTATTTAATTAATAAGAAAGCTACTTTGATTTTCAATTTTTTCACAATTTCTATTCATAATAAACAATGCATATTAAGTATTTGGGGGAAGCAATTTTTTATTGCTTGTCAAAACTTTCACTTGCTCATTTAAGTCAGCAAAAACATTAAACATATTAAATGTTGGGCATAGAGCAGACAATGCTGATCAAAACCATTTTTATCTTCATGGAACACAGATTCTGTTATGGAAACATGTCATAAACAAAGAACCAAACGTGATTTTTAAGGATATAATATATTTTTTGTTTTAAAAATATTTTGATTTTGAAAATAACATACAAAGTTTCAACTTTGCTGTTGTGAAAATTGGTCTAGGGGGATTTACCCACCATGTGAGGGGGCTGACTTCTCTGAGACCACCATGCTATAAGGAAGCCCAAGGTAGCCAGCTATTTGAGATATGTGAATGAAAAAGCATTTGTATGGCTGGTCCATTCAATCATTCAGAGAACTCTAGACTCAATTGCTGGCTAGGACTCCCAAAAGGACCCCAAATGAAAACAACTTAGCTGAAGTTAGTCATCCCACAAAACCACGACATGGAGACACCATGGGTCATTGGCTTCTTTTGGCTGTGACAGTTTATCAGACCTTATGACATAGACAGGCTAATTGGTCAGATAATTTGTGTTCAGATAGTTCAAGTCTAAACCAGAGATGGTACAACTAAGAACCCCAGGAACAGAGTTAGGAAAGTATAGGAGCCGGGCGTGGTGGCGCACGCTTGTAATCCCAGCATTCGGGAGGCTGAGTCCGGAGGATCCGGGTTCGCGGCCAGCTTCAGCTACTTAGTGAGGCACTCCGCAACCTAGTGAGACCCGGTTTCAAAATAAAGAATAAAAAATAGGGCTGGGGGTATAGCTTGGAGGTAGAATGCCCCTGAGTTCAATCCCCAGTACC
>PVLC010003463.1:0-18792 GCA_004027655.1 Graphiurus murinus
TCCTAGCATTCGGGAGGCTGAGACCGGAGGATCCGGGTTCGCGGCCAGCCTCAGCTACCTAGTGAGGCCCTCCGCAACTTAGTGAGACTCGGTTTCAAAATAAAGAATAAAAAATAGGGCTGGGGGTGTAGCTCGGAGGTAGAATGCCCCTGAGTTCAATCCCTAGTACCGCAAAAAAAAAAAAAAAAAAAAAAAAAAAGAAATTGGAAAATTTTAGTCAGTAGATAATTTACTACTTTAATTGTCAAGTATAAGGCCTAAGGGCAGAGTTGAGTTTCTCCTTGTACTTAGGCTGCATAGCATTCATTAAGCATCTACTATCTGCTAGGCACTGTCCTTAATATTGTATATGTCTTATTTCATGTAGTCCTTATATCAATTCTATGATGTTGACCTGTTTTTAATCTTCATTTAATAGATGAGAAGCTGAAACTCAGAAGAGTTAAGTATTATGTCCAAGATGTCACAGCTAGTAGATGGCAGAACCTGGATACAGAACAAAGAGTACGCTTGGGAACTGATTTTGAAATGACATTCTCAAATATTATAGACCTAGAAAATAGATAAGGTATTTGGTCCAAGAAAGTAACCTGGGATTATGCTAAGCTAAACCTTTCTATAATAGAATATTTTGTCATTATTGTTTGTGTGCTTCAGCTTCTTTCATTTTCTACAGAAGGGGTTTTAAATTGGGGTTCATTGGCCCCATAGGGCCCCATAGATGCATTTCAGGGGGTCCTTAGAAGGGTATACCTAACATGTTATAGATATTATACATGCATATCTTTTGTTGTTGTTGTGGTACTGGGGATTGAACCCAGGGGCATTCTACCTTTGAGCTATACCCCCAGCCTTATTTTATGTTTTATTTTGAAACAAGATCCTGCTAAGTTGCTGCTAAGTTTGCTAAGTTTCTGAGGCTGGCCTCGAGCATGTGATCCTCTGTCTCAGCCTTGCAAGTACAGAGATTACAGATGTGAGCCACCATACCTGGATTACATGCATATTTTTCTAGGTAGATGGTACAAGGCTTTTATTACATTCTCAAAAGTATTCATGAGCCAGGCATAGTAGTACACACCTGTAATTCCAGTATTTGGAAGACTGAGACAGGAGGATTACAGGTTCTAGGACAGCCTCAGCAACTTGGTGAGGCTCTTATCAATTTAAAATAGGGCTTGAGGTGTAGCCTGGAGGCAAAATGCCCCTGGATTCCATCCCCAGTACCACACACACACATACACACACATACACACACACACACACACACACACACACACAAAGTATTCATGATTTGAGTCATGCATGGTGGCACACACTTGTAATCCCAATATTCAGGAGGCTGAGACAGGATGATTGCAGGTTCACAGCCAGCCTTGCCAATTTAGCAAGGGCCTCCACAATTTAGTGAGACCCTGTTTCAAATTAAAAAATAAAAATAGGGCTGGGGTTGGGGCTCAGAGGTAGAATGCCCCTGGGTTGTTCAATCCCCAGTACCACAAAAAAAGAAAGAAAAAAAAAGTATTCATGATCCACAGTTTAGTAAGCAGTGCTTATAAGAAAAAAACAAGAGAACCTCTGTTCTTTGGGAAAGATGCCTATTTGTTTGCAAATACTTAAATAACAGCAATAAACCAGATCATACAGAGAACAGAAAAATGTGGGCTGGGGGTGTAGTTCAGTTGTAGAGAATGTGTCTGGAATGCATGAGGCCCTGAGTTCAATCCCTAGCACTGCAAAGAAAAACAAACAGCAACAACAAGAAGAAAAACAAGAAAACAGCAAAATGTGAAGGAGCAGGAAGGCTCATCTCAAGTCCAGGCAAATGTCAGCATTCAGAAGACCCAGGAAATAATAAAAAGAAAGCTACCCAAGAAGCAGAAAATGCTGCTGGTGATGGCTTTGGCAACAAGACTTATTAGACACAGATTTATACAGCAAAAGTTATATCCAATGAGTTTAGAGATGTGTTTCCTCGGCATCTTTCTCTGAAAATGAGCACTTTTGCTATCCACTTGACACCACAGAGGACCCTAAGGCCAGAAAACATAACTCTTGTTTTACTATCCTATCCTCAAGTTTTGCCTGCTTCTCATAAGGTGGCAAAAATGAAGACATTAGATTTCTTCAAGATTGGCAGTCCGTGCCTGCATTTGACACAATCGTTTATAATACTTACAAGAATACAGTTATTAAATTTGTAATTACTGCCTAAATATATTCCACCTTTATGCATACTATGCCAATTATGATCCCTTTATGACCAATCCAAGTTACACATAATACACTAAGGTAGCAATCTTTGAATCTTTAAAGTGCTTTAAAAGGAGAGGAAGAGTTTTTATATTTTTCATGTTGTTTCTTATTATCCAGGTTGCCAAATCCTCCCAAGATTTGTCCTCTGGGACAGAGCTGCCTGTGAGGTCCCTTGGCCCTGGCACTATCTTGGCCCCACACTTAGCCAGAGGCTCTACTGCTCTAAGTTCCAGCAGAGGGGGCTGTGCCCACAGCTCAGGGTGGCTGCTCTAGCTGATCCTGCCGCCCACCGACAGCTGGACCTTTAAGTCTCTGGGGTGTCCTCAGCAGGGATGCTGCCCAGATCTGCATGGGTTCTGTGAGATCTGCTCCTCAGCAGCCAGACAGCTGGTCACAACCAGTCACGCTGTTCCTACCCTTCCTTCATCCAGCACAGGGCTGTGTAGGCTGCAGATCCAGGGCCCCGCAGAAGGCAGTTGAACCATGGATAGATCCTGGGATAAAACTAGGGAGCACTGGAGAGAATCCCATTTTCAAAGAGCTGAGAGGTAATGTGACAATCTTCTAGTCCAACCTCTCATTTTTGGAGGGGGAAACAGACACAGGCAGAGGAGAAGATGTCTCCAGGGCCTCCCCCCGCTCAGTTCACTTCCTGATGCTGCCTTCTCTGGCTCCATCAGTAAGTGGCAAATGAAAAGCAGAGCTGGGCAGGGGCTGGCTGGCACCTGGGAGACTGGGCCCAGGCTCACAGATGGACTCTGTGCAGAAGAGACCCTCCTGCTGGGTGGGCAGAGGTTAAGCCTGTTTGCACAGTCTCCTGATACTCCAGGTCTCTCAGTTCCTCTCTGGCTTTATTTTGTTCGCTGAGAGCACTGAATTGTCAGCTCTAATCCTTCTGAAAGCGCAGCGTTTTTCAGGCGCTCTGTGTAAGTGAAACCCTAATCCCAAGGAAAACGGCCACTTAAGCTGCTGGAGCATTAGGCTGCTCTCAGAGCCGGAGCCGGAGCCACTGCAGGATTTCCTCCTCCCTGCCTGCCAGCCAGCCGCCACCAGGGAGGGGAGGGAAGGATTCCAGGCTGAAGGCCTGCAAAGCCCACTCAGAAGTGACAATAGTGGCAGAGCTGCCTCCCAAAGCTCAGGGTTAAAAAAGTACTGTATCGTTTGTCCTGAGGCTACAGCTGAGGGTGGAGGAAGCAGAGATTCTGATCTCCCTGGGGAATAAGAAGAAGGGGTCTTCCTGTCACCTTGGGGGTGGCTGACTCTCTAGGGAAAAACAAGTTTTCAGGTCTTGCCTAGTGGCTTTGAGGCCACAAAGACTCTTCTTTCTTGGCAATTGGACCGGGGACATTCTGCCTCCGAGCTACAACCCCAGTCCCACTTTATGTTTCATTTTGAAACAAGATCTCATTAAGTTGCTGAAACTGGCCTCAAATCTTCAATCCTCCTGTCTCTGCCTTCCAACTACTGGAATTACAGGCATGTGCCACTACTCCTGGAAAAATTACATTTTTTTTCTTTTCTTTTCTTTTTCTTTTTTCTTTTTTTCCCCCACTGGGGATTAAACCTAGGGACATTCTACTTCTGAGATATACTCCCAGCCCTTTTTTATTTTAAAATAGGGTCTTGCTAAGTTGGTGAGGGTCTAAATTGCTGAGGCTTCAAACCTATGATCTTCCTGTCTCAGTCTCCCAAGTACTGGGATTATAGACATAGGCCAACAGGCCTAGCTTCCACCAAGACATTTCTGAGCCCTTGGTCCCAATATGTATCTGTAACATCCATTAAGAATTTCTGGTTACTCAGAAAAGGCTGGGTTGATAGGTTTTGCTTTTTCCTTCACCAACATTTTCTTCTTAGAAAGTGCTAAATAATATAGCAAATAAGCTTGGCATTGGGGAATCCCTAATTTGAGTAACTCCTCTTTGGGACATCCCTGACACCTCTGAACAACATCGACAGCAGCTGAGAGGTTCTTTTTCACCTGGCTAACCATGAAAGCAGTGTCCACTGTGCTCAACTAGGCAATGCTTTGTTGAGTTGGCTACTATAGGCACGTAAAATACAGATCATTGATTTTTTTGGGGGAAAAATGTTGTGGTGCTAGGGATCAAATGAGAATGTTTTGATTCAAATTTAGACTGGCCTCTCTTCTGGTCTCGAAACGAATGAGGGAGAATGTATTGTGAAGGAACATGAGTCCATTTGGTGTCTTAGCCTTCTTGTGTCTCATGGATAAAGGGAGGAGATGGAGGGAGGAAGTGGAAGGGAGACCCAAGGGCTACTGAGCCGTATTTGGGCTCAGTTTAGAAGGCCACGGAATTACATCTATACTAAGACACCCCCAAACCCTTTGTGCCTTCTTCATCCTGCCTACAACTCTCCTCCCCTGTGTGGCTCCATTGTCAGCTGTGTGCTTCTGCCCGTGCACCCTGCAGGGGAGGGCAGCCTGTCATCTCTGGAATGGTTTGTAGGCACAGAAGCTGACCTGGGGTCAGGTTGGTACAGATTTTATTCTGCTCAAAGTCGACCTGCCTCTCCAAGCCCTACAGTGGTTAGTGCCTCTTCTTTTCAGCATCGCTTTTTCCCCCGGAGGTGGACTGGATAAAGGAGGAGGAGAAAGAGCCTGATCCAATGACTCCCTGGGCTGCAGGCCCAGGGCACCTGCATATCTGTCAATGTCTCATTGCTATGGAAATACCCCATAATTAAATCAGAGTGATGTCTGGGGGCTGAAGGTCCTTGGGGATGTGGCTGGAGGTTTCAGGGATGTCTGAGGAAGCTGGTATTTTCTCTTTGGGCTTTCTCAGCTTAAATGAAGGGTCTTAGGGGCTGTAGTACAGCGGAGAAAATCTCTGGCTTAATTTGGCCTCCACAGTAAAGGGTTCTCTGACTTGCCACATATCCGAAGTTGCTCTTTCCTTTCAAGGTTGGAGAGGAACTCTGATGTCTGTGCCCTAAATTCCTCCTGCTAATCAGGGGCTTTGAGCAGACAGACAAGACTAGGAGACTCCCAGCCTCCTTCAGAAACACTTCTGGGCCTTTATTGCCCTCTCCTCCCCTGAGGGGCTGGCCAAGGGCTAAGTGTTTTATGGAGGGAAATACAGTTGCATTGGAAGGGGGTTGTTAACTACAGGAAAGAGGCGGTCCCTGGAGGTCCTCAGGAGTCCCTGAGTAGGAGGAGATTTCCCAGGGTCCACACCTCTATCCACTAAAAGACCACTTTGCTGCTCATTGCAGATGTGGGCAAGGGATCCAAGCTGCTGAGGGTGGACTTCCTGTCTCCAAAGCTGACTCTGCTGCTCAGCTTTGAACTTTGGCTCACTGGCCTCCCCACTTCTGCTCAGACTTGCCATTTTCCAGGAGATCAGCTCCTCTGCTCCCTCTCCCTGCCCTGAGCACTTCCATCATGGGCAGTACCCACAGCTCGTCCTGGGCTTTAGAACTTCCTTCAAAGCTGCAATCTCTAGGCATTAGGAGAAGTTTCTCCCAAGCTCTTCAATAAAACCACCTTCTCCCTGTCAGGTGGAGAAACATCCCCCCACACACACACATTGGGGAAGAAAACACTGTCCTTGTCCCCAACTCTTCAATGTTTAGACATTTTCCCAAAGAAAAGGTAAGATTCTTTGCTGAGGATCAGCACCCTGGGAGCTCCGATAAGCCATGAATAGGCTCTACTTTCAGAGTTGCCAGAGGCTCAGCTCTCTCAGGGGCTCCTAGACCCCAAAACGATAAGCTCTAGGTGTGGTCTTCATTCTTTGCTCTTTTTGATCTGTTATTGCACAATTTGCTGAGTAGTGGTGGGGAAGGGGATCTGGATATGTGATAAAAACAGGTATTTCTCTTTGATCCTTTTTAAAATATTAAACATGTGTAGCTCATCGTTATTTTTGGATTATTCTATGATCTCCAGTGTTAATTGTTCTATGTATTGCTTCAGCTAACTATCCTTCATGATAATTCATATTCACGTGAGATGCATAATTTTTTTTATGATGGATTTTTTTCCCTGTGTGAGTCCCTTGTGCCCTAGATTATTGAATGTCTCTACAGGGAAGGCTTGCCATTGTTCCTGCTGGGGTTTCTGAGTGGATTACTATCCTGGACAAATTTTTGGCTTGGGGTTCCTGCAACACACTTGTGGCATAAATTTGGACTATGATCCTGGCTCAGGCCCGGGGTCTCTATTTCTTCTCACGATCACCTTGTATTTCTTCCCTCTCTTGCTTCCCTGGGCCACTGGGGTGAGCTTGTGTGTGTCCCTTTCCTATACGGTGTTGTCCCTGTTCTGTCCCTGGCTTTATACAGTTCTAGTTTCCTGCTTCTCTTGGGCCCAAGGTCATGTTTCCTGTCTTGTGTGTTACAACCCCAGCCTCCCCTGATTAGGGTCTCCCTCCAGCATGCAGCCAGCGGTGCCTCACATATTGCTTTGGCTTTGATGTCTCCTCCATTTGTGGCACCAGTGAGTCAGGTTTGGCTGTGTATTAACTTTTTTTTTTTTTTTTTTTGCGGTACTGGGGATTGAACTCAGGGGCATTCTACCTCCGAGCTACACCCACAGCCTTATGTTTTATTCTTTATTTTGAAGCCGGGTCTCACTAAGTTGCAGAGTGCCTCACTAGGTAGCTGAGGCTGGCTACGAACCCGGATCCTCCGGTCTCAGCCTCCCGAATGCTGGGATTACAAGCGTGTGCCACCATGCCCGGCTTGTATTAACATTTTTGACTGTTATATTTTATCCAGCTGCTTTGCTAAGGCTACCCTGCCTTGTTTCTGGATGTCAGTTTCATTCTTCCGTTATCTCTGTACTGCTAAGACAAGTGCACAAGGCTCTCGCAGTGCTTGGCAGTGATGCCCACTAGAGGCCAGTGAAGCCCACTCTGTGCAGCAGCTCTTAGGACAGGTGTGTTCCTCAGCTTCTAGAATGAACATATAGCTGTGCAATCATTGACTTTCTTTAGCACCATCTTGGCCCATTTGGGCTCCAAGGTAGGAAACCTGCTCTCTCCTCTAGACCAGACTTTCCCCAAGCCAAGGGACTCCCTAAATACTCCAAAGCATGCCCAGTGACTTTGGGAATCCTGAAACTAGCTTTCATCTTCTCTCAGATCAACATCACCGCCAGGGTCTCTGCAGGCTCCTCTATGCCGCAGCTCTGACAGGCCAAGTGAGGGGCGAGGTGAGGAAGCCTTGGAGAAGAGGGGACACTGTCTCTACCAGTGATCAGAGACGTCAAGGAATGAGACTCTGGCATACAGTTGCAGCCAGAGTTCTCATTGTAGGGGCCCTGACCCAGGGGCCCTGGGACTGCTGGGGGGTTAGCAGCAGTCCCCTGTGGGGTCCTTTGGGGAGGTAGGAAGGTGGTAGAAGGCAGCCCTATGCAGCCAACCCAAGGAAGCCCGAGGCCAGAGTGCCCAGGCCCATTCTCTCATCTAGCGGGTCCCTCTTTCCTTATCACTTAGGAGAGACTCGGCTCCGTTCCAGACCAGCAGCCTAGAGCAGTGGGCTGGAGAGAAGAGATGCCGCCGAGCTAGAGCAGCCCAGCGGCGGAAGGGAGTGGGTGATAAATTTAAATAACCAGCTTGACTTGGCAGCTTGCTGAGTTGTGATGCAGTGAAATTAAAATCTCGGCAGAACTTGCAAACACCACTCCGAAAAAATTGGTCTCTTGCCTTGGTTCCATGATGGAAGAGGGGAGGGGGAGGCTGTCGGGCTGAGCCCTAGCCCCTGCAGCCACCCTTGCTTGCAATGTGATTAGCGGTGTCCTGGCCCACTGGGCCCTACTCTTCCCTCCACACAATAGTCCAGGCTCCTCTCTCCTCTCAGTCCTGACCTTGTGGAACAGCTGCATCAAGTAGCTGGTGAAGTTTGAAATCAGCCTCCAGTGCCAGGAGGTGGCAGGAATATCAATAAGGTCTGGCTTTTCAGGTTGGGCCAGGGCCTTCCTTAGGACTCCTTCCAAAGGTTTTCGGCCTCAGCTACCTGTCCTCGGGGAGGAGAACTTTGTGCCTTCAACATGGGGGAGAAAGGAGGCCCTTCGGACACCTCGGTACATTCAAGCCAAACTATGGGCGCAGGACACCCCTGCTGCTTTCTTACCTTAGCACCCACCTGCCCACAATCACCTGCCTACTAGGAAGGGCCTTTTTTTTCTTCTTCTTCCACCAAAGCTCTTAATATTCTTCAATGAAATACACTTTTTAAGAACCTTTGAGGGGAATTTCTACAAATACACCAAGAGCCTCTTTCACATCCCAGCCTAGTGTGAAGCCTAGTTCTCACAGATGCCAGGATCTTTCTAGAAGAACTCACCCAAAGTCCACCTCTCCTAGCTGTCCTGGCCTGAAGGCCCACACTCTGGACCCACTCCCAAGATGGCCCACGAAGTCTCTGGGCAATGCCCCGTTTCTCACCTTGACAGTCCCTCCAGCAAATTCTGTTTGTCCCCATAATAAACACATCATGAATCATTCATCTTTAATAGATTATGCAAATTAGGAGGACATAAAATCAACAAAGATCAATAGCTGCAGCCGTTTAATTGCCAGCAAAAACATTTTAAGAATGAGCATAATCTGCAGCCCTTTCTCCAGTAATGGCACTATTAATCCAAACATTGGATCTTGGCCTAAGTGTGGAAAAATCACTCCTGCCCCCACTCCAGCCTCCCCTCCCCCACCCCTCCACACACTTTTCTCTTTTTGGTAATTTCCAGTTTCTGAGCGAGTTTCCCCGTCATTACCACTGGTGAACAGCTCCGAATGTTAATGGTTCTGCTTTTGTTACTCCTCGCTTGATTGAAATGTCGCATACAGATTGAGATGTTAGTGCTAACTTGCCACCTGGGAATGTCAAGCTGGGTCTGAAATGAACTTTTCTCACACTTGGATCCAGATGGATCAGCCGGAGATGTTCCCAGGCTGAGCTGGGACCGTTCCAGGGCCATGGGGGGGAGGCGGGTGGGGGCTGCTCAAGGTGGAGGCACTTTTCTGCACCAGCCCCAGTGTCCCCTGTGGCAGGAGCCCCTACCCGTATCTCCACCCCTGGGGAGTCCCTGCCTTTTGGACTGTGGTCTTGAGCACAGGGACATGCGCTGGGATCAGAGGAGTCTCCTGCACTCTCTTTTGCCAGTTGCCTGGGATGGACTGCCTTCGGGAAGTGACCACTGACCAGAAAGTTGGCCTGGCCTGGGCCAGAGGATCCACCAGGTCAGAGAGCTCCCAAGTTGGGCTACAGAGGGCTTGTGCCGAGGGCCAGTTGATCTAGGCTGCATCCTGACCCAGCTGACCCAGCGAAGGTCATCGCTCCCCAAAGCCCAGTCAGCTCTGCAGCACTGCAGAACCCAGGCACTGAGTCCTAGCCAGAGAGGGCAACTCCGTCTAGGCTGAACACAAGGCTACCAGGACACGCCTTTGGAGGACCTGGGAAGGCCACCAGTGGCCCTGCTGAGCGCCCCCTGGAGGCTGGGTGGCTACTCCAAGCCCATCTCAGCCGGAGCCTTGCTCAGATTAGCTCCAAGTCACAAGCAGGGCCCTGTCTAACAGCGCCTGCTCCCTGTCTTGATGCTGGCTGCCTGTAGCCCCGCTGCCAGGTCCCCAGGCCGCCTCCGCTCACTTGGCAGGTAACGCCTCAGTGTCTCCCAATCCCCACTGAGACCCTTCTCAATCATCCTGTCTCCCAAGGAACAAACGGCACATTGGCTTTAGTGTCTCCAGAATAATTAGGTGAATTTTAATAACACCTCAATGTGTGTCTCTCCCACTTGGGCACTCTCCTGGCCCCGAAACCCTTCTGCAGTGTCAGGCGCCTTCCCTGGTGCCTTCTGCTGGTCTTTTCCTGCATGGCCACTCCAGCTGCCTCTGCGGCCCCTGATTCACCGGGGCTCCTGGCCAGGGTGCCCTTGCCCCTGTATTTGACCCTATCAGCCCTTGGTTTCAGGGAAGTAAGAGACAGGCTACAATAATCATGCTTCTCTCTAATTTGACAGAGATGGGTGCCATGCCCTTGAGCCCCAAGCCACAGCCACCTGTGCAGCCTCAAGAGAGAGGAAAGTGGGTCCTCTAGGAACCTTGGGGACAGAGGAGTGTGGAGGCTGAATATAGGGCACCCATGGCCCATTCTTGCCAGCCTGGCCTATTTGCCCTCTGCATTCTTCTGCAAATGCCCTAACAAGAAGCTCGGAAATCTGGGCAACTTAGAGGAAGAAAAAAGACAGAGGGAAGACGGAAGAACTGGGAGAGATCTTAGCAGCAGCTGCCCTAACTTCCCCCTTTTCAGGGTAAAGCCTAGACCCTTTGACCACATGTTTTCTCTCCGCATCTACACACATCTGCTCAGGAAGCACCCTGGTTTTTGGAGACTCTCTCTCTACAGATAGCATGGCAGGGGGCCCACTTGTCACACTGGGCCCCAGATGGCACAGGCTGAGTAACCCCCACTGAAAGCAGCGCCCCCACCCTCCCGGAAGCCCCCTTACCGGTCACGACGGGGTATGTCTGTGTGCCTGACACGTTGCTGCCCAGCTCGGGGTTGGTAGATGCAGATAGACTTGACTTGACTTCATCAAGCCCAGGGGTCAGGGCTGGGAGGGAGTACTCGTTCCCCTGGGAGGACAGAGAAAAGCGACAGCTCTCTATTGATGCGCACACACAGAGAATGGGCTCGGTGTGCAGATGGGGAGGAGGAACGGGGAGCCCTCCCAGATGGGGTGGAAGGAGATGGCCGGGTGGAGAGGGGGAATCGGGAGGGGTGGGCACCAGGTGACAGAGAGTTTTTCCGCAGGCACGTTAGACCTACCATGGGGACCCAGAGGTGCAGCCTATCCACTGTGGTGGTCTTCCCAGCACCCTCTAGGCTTCTGTAGCATCTCCTGCCTAAGCAGGCCCCGGGGGAAGGGGTGCAGTGGGAACCCCCTTGATGAGAAGGGTAGGGTGTCAGGTCCCCCTGGGGTAAGGGCCTTGGGGAGGAGAGGCGAACCATGACATGATAGCAGAGACAGTAGTTGGGGGTAGGGCCTAGTGGTACCTTCAGCCTGGCACTGCAGGCTGGCTGATCGGGGATGGGTGCCCCTTTTTTAAAAAAACAAACAAAGACAGCCCCACAGGCCCCTCGCTCTCTGCCTGTGCACTGGGGTATGAAATTGGGGAGGGGGAGAGTCCACATGGCTAACAGAAGGGTGGGAGGGGGCCAGTCATTGACTCTGAAAGGGTGTCCTGCCCGAAACACTCGGGTAATTGCCTTTTTATTGCAGCCACCGCCAAGCCAGACCCCGGAGCTGGGCAGACCAGGAGCCTGCACAAAGCAGGAAAAGTTGCTCTGATTAATATTACGTTAAATTAAAACTGATTTTCTGCTCTTTCGGGTCCGTTTTTTTCCCTTCCGCTTCCTGGCCCCCCCAGAGGACCCCTCCCCTCCCTGGCTGGACGGGATTGCCTCGTCATTTCCAATTCCTTCTCGTATTGATCTTCCTGTAGAAATCAGTTTTGTAATTAGCTGCAAATTAGGCCTTCTACTGGGGGTGAAGCTGCCCCCTGATTTATCACCAGAGTAATTCGCTGTGATCGGAGAGAAATTAAAATGAACTCAATTAGGCTTCGGATTTGCTTTATGGGCCCTGCTCCGAGTTTCAGGGGGAAAAATGACTGTGCTGGTGTTTAATAGTCTAATGAAAGTAAATAAAGGTTATTCATTGTAATACAGCCGGGGACTCGGGGAGGGTGCACCGAGCCGCCCGCCTCGGCCGGCTCCTCCTTTGTTGGTTTATGGCTCAGGGCACCTTAAAAAGACTTTTGATTTTTGTTTTATGAAGACAAACAGCTTATGGGATAAAAGGACAGGCAGGGAGAAAGGCGAGTGGCCAGGAGCTGCTGGAGTCTTAGAGTAGAACTGTGCTGCGTGGAGCCTGCCGGGCCTCGGTGGTAAACACATGTGTGGGTGTACGTGTGTGTGTGTGTGTGTGTGTGTGTGCAGGTGTGTGTATGTGCATGCACATGTGCAAGCACAGCAGCTGTGTTGTGCTGTTGTGGTGGACCTGGCCTAGGCCATGTGTGTGGGAGGGATGGGAGTATGGCCCTGCGCGTGGGTGTATGCACGGGGGCTACACTGTGTGGGTGGAGACGTGCTAGAGGTGTGAGCTGGGGAGCTGGGGACAGTGCTACCTACTGGCTCCAGTGCTGCTGGGCTGTGAGGACTGGGCTGGGGGCTGGGAGCAGGTGGGTGGCAGTACTATGTACTTGTAAACGTGAGGAGTTGAAAATATGTTTCTGCATAGTGAGTTTTATTGGCAGGCTGGGCACTGAGTTGCATGCTGTGTGTTCTGAGCTGCTCTGTTTTGGGAAGCATCAGGAGAGGCTTGTCAGCCTGCCTGGGCTCACGCTGGATGGCTGGACTGGGAAGCAGGAGGCAGGCACAGGCAGACTGTCCTCCTGATGCTGGGCAAGAGGAACTCCACAGATTGACAAACTTTCTAGGACCCTGGGACAGGAGGGCAAAGGACATGGCAGGAGGGCATTCCTGCATAACTCATGCTGGGATCACAGAATGGCAGAGCTGGCAAGGACCTGATTCACTGAAGCCCTTCTTCCTATACATGGGGAAACTGAGGCTTCAAAAGGGGAGGAGATTTCCCCCTTGCACCCAGAACTCATCATTTCTAATTACACCACAGTGATATCTCTTAACTCTATCCTAATGTCCTCGTGTGAGCGTGTCCACACAGCACACACGCTGTGCTCCGTACAGACACGTGCAGTGTGGGCTGCTGGATGTGTTCTCTGGGAGGCCTCATTCAGCCCAGTTCCTTTCCCCTTCTTCGAGCAGAAAGCTCCTTCCTCACCTGTTCTGATTTGATGTGCTCTGATGCCTGGAAAACATCAGGGTAGGAAGGACGCTCAAAGACTCGATCCAAAGCTTCCAGCTGCTGCTGGGTGAAGGTGTCAGCTCGCAAGTGCTTCCGCAAACTGTCCACGCCACTCTGTGAGTCTCCGTTGGGGACCGAACCCTCAGACACATCTGGGGAACACATGGACACCTGGGGCATTAATGTAAGGGCAGCAGAGGCGCAAGGAGAGTGGACAAAGGGGGTACCTTGTGCCCTAGGGCTCTGCACCCCTACTCAGACCCCTTGTTTTCAGCTTAGAGATCTGGCTGGGAAGCCAGAACCCTGAAGGAGCTGGGAAGAGAAAGGGAAGGGGTCGCAGTATGGGGGCAGGAAGGGCTGAGCAGAGGAGGAGCCAGAGGGGCTCCCTGGGGTTGTCTCCCAAGGGCGAGTCTCCCTGCCCCCTCCCCCTAGTCTGTCCCCAAGCCTGGGTAAGCCTGGGCGAGGAGCTGAGTTTGCAGAGCTGCATTACGGAGCCTGTGGAGAATTGAACTTGGCTCCAAGATGAATTTCAGTTCCACTGATTCCAAGGGTTGAAAATCATCAAATCTCTCAGGCTGAGTGTAACATGGAGACTGGGTAAAGTAATTAACTGTGCCGAGGGAGGAGGGGCTCTGGGAGCAAAGCTAAGGCTCTAGGCTGGGGCTGGACTGGGCTGGGCTGGGGACTGAGCAGGAGGAAAGAGACACCTGAGCTGCAGAGCACCCCCATGGGCAGGCTACAGAGAACCTGCGACCTGCTGTTCCTGGCCACTTCTCCCCTGGAGAACTCTGACTCAGGCCTCTGCCGGGAGCCAGGTCCTCGGTCACCTGGTTCTTCCTGTGGGTTTCCATGGGGACCTGAGACTTGCTCCAAGAAGGAAGAGCCTGATGGGGCCCCACAGCACCTGCTTCCTTGGGGCCACAGACACATCCTGTCAGGCTCTACCCAGGCGCTGTCACCACTGTTCTCCCCGCTTCCTCTGTCCCTGCCTTCTGGAGGGTCCTTTGAAGCTTTCAGAATGTATGGTAGATAAAGTGCCTCTTCCTGAGCCCTTATTCTTCTGCCTTCTCCCCCTGCCCCTTGCCCCCTGCATTGCCCCAGCCCCAGCTTGGTCACTTCTTGGCTTCCTCCGTTCAAGACCATCTGGGGATCCTTGGGCCTGGGGCCAGCCCATGCTGTAGCCCCCAGGGTATTCCTCTGGGACTGTTATATATATCAGTTTATAGGTGATTATACGATATGATATAATCAATATTGCATTATATACAGTAACACCGTACAGTATCATTTGGGAGACCATAGAAAATATTACATATTGATTAACCTCAACCTGCAGCCTCGCTGGCCTCCCAGATGGAGCGTGGGGCTCTGCTCTCCTAGAGGGACCTCCTGTCTTCTCTCCACACTCTACTTTGGAAGGGGTGGGAAAGCAAAGAAAGTGTGTGTGTGTGTGTGTGTGTGTGTGTGTGTGTGTGTGTGTGTGAGGGGCGGGGGAGGGAGGGAGAGGGAGTTTTCGAGGTTAACCAGAATAAAGTCTGAGGCAGGCAGGGGCAGCTTTGATGGTATTCCTATGGACAAAAACCTGGTAGTTGTGTTTTTTCTCTGTGTAATAGTTTTCAGTTTTAGAGGGTGTAGGCCTCCCTGAGTGTGAATTGGGGTATGGCATGTTTATTTTTCTCTTTTGCGTATCTTCTGCGTATATACATTCGTACATGATAACTAGATAAATAAGGGTCTCTGTGTGTTTAAACGACAGAGTAAGATTTTTTTTTTTTTTGTTACTGGGGGGTTGAACCCAGGGGCATTTTACCTCTGAGCTGCATCCCTAGCCCTTTAATTTTTTTTTCCTTTGAAATAGAGTCTCTCTGTTACTAAGACTGGCCTCGAGCCTGCAGTTCTCCTGTCTCAGCCTCCCAAGCACTGGGATTACAGATGTGCACCACCACGACTGGCTGAGTAAGAACCTTTCTGAAAGCATGTATGTGATTATGTAGGAGCAGGAGTCCAGGTCCCCCATTTCTTCTGTGACTGCTTCTTCTCCAGGATGTGCATCACCGTAATTTCACTCCCCGTAGCTATTTGCAAGTTCCATTGTGTCTAATTCTGTCTTCCCAGAGCCTTCCTACCTTTGAGGAGAAGCCCTGCTGTCAGGGAGGGAGGCATCATGGGTCTTTGTGTATGGTTAGTGCAGTGTCACCGAATGGATCCTGGGGAATAGAATGCGCATTTGTCTGTGAGTGTGTGTTGGCACGTTACGTGGGTGGATGTGTACATGTATATGTATGGCAGGACTCAATTCATGCCTCTGCGTAGATTTGTGTATGTGCCTGTGTGTGGCTTGGCTCACCCCGTGTGTGTGTGTGTGTGTGTGTGTGTGTGTGTGTGTGTGTGTAAGGGCTGAACTGAAGCTTTGTCCTCAGGTCACTGGCTGGAGGAGTCTCTTTGCCTTCATTTATTCAGGGGCCCTTCAGATCTTGACAAATCTGTCACTCTAAATTTGCGAGAGATTATGGTGCTCTCTCCCCAGCCCGCAGAGAGGTGATATATGATATCTGCTGCCCCTATTGATTGCCTGATCTGGTGGCAGAGGCCGGCGAAATGAACTTGAAATGAACATCATGCCTCAACTCATTGTGCGTATAATACACTACTTAATCCCACATTTTTCAGCCGCTATGGAATTCAATTGATCAATCATGTTCCACTGATAGTACTGTTTTAGGGGTTATTGCTGCTCCCTCCACTCACTGACCTTTTTATTTATTTATTTTTTTGTACACTCAGGCCCCGGTGGTAAGACAGGTTACCGAGGCAGCAATGCTGAGGCTGGGAGGGTGGGAGGGAAGGAGAGAGGAAGCCTGCGGGGCAAGGTGGCAAGGCAGGGGCTGGGAGAAGAGGAGAAGGAAGGTGGGGGAGGTAGGTAGCCAGAAGGTTCTAGAGGGGCAGCACCACAAAGTGGTTGGTGAAAGCACATGGAGACTCCCCAAGAGGCTGGAGGAGGCCTAAGAAGCTCCCCACATGGGGAAGGAAGGCCACAGGCAGTGGGGGAAAGGCAGCAGCCATGATGAATGGCAAAGGAGCCCAAGGGGGGACAGGGAGGCGAGCCACAGGGCAAGCAGAGGGCCATGCCGCTCAGCCACAGGTCCCACAGGCTGTCACAGGCGCTCTCCAGGGGAGAGCTGGGGGAGAAAGGAAGGGGTGCAGGCCAGGGGAGAGGGCAGGAAGGGCATGAGGAAAGAGGTTGGGAGAGGCCCTGGGCCAGAAGGTGCAAGGTGGAGAGGCTCCAGGAAGGAGAAGCCCAGAAGCAAAGGAAGGGCAGGAAGAGGGAGAGGAAAGAGGAAGAAGCCTTCCGCAGAAGGCTGGCTGGGGCGAGGACACTTGGCGCAGGAATGACACCAGCTGGCCCTGTGTCGCTGGTGCCTGGGTGCCCAGCTACGGAGAGCAGCCCAGGGCCTGGATGGGGAGGGCTGGGAGGTTCAGGTTGGAGGACGAAAAGGAGAAGAGAACAGCAGAGGAGGAGCAGGAAAGAAAAAGAAAACAAGGAAGAAGAGAACAGAAAGGGAAAATGAAATGAAGCAGTTGACAGCGCTGACTACCCAGAGGGCCCTCCTGGGACAACAGAGGCAGCTCAGGGTGGCACTGCCCATAGGCAGCCTCAGAGGTGACAGTGAGGGAGAGGAAGAGACCACTGCTAGGCCCACAGTGAAGCGCTCTCCGACAAAACTGGGCTAAAATGGAGGTGGAGGTAAAAGCTGGTCCTGATCTAGGTTTCAGAAGGAGCAGGGAAGAAAGATATGGGAGTAATTAGCATCCATCCTAAAGAAGATTCCCCATCTGACTCCTACTAAAGAGTCAGGCTGTGAGCTACTTGTGGGCAGGGATCATAGCTGAAACACTGTGTGTGTGTGTGTGTGTGTGTGTGTGTGTGTGTGTGTGTGTGTTAGTGGAGATTGAACCCAGGAGCATTCTACCTCCGAGCTACACCCACCTCTATTTCATTTTTATTTTGAAACAGAGTTTCACTAGGTTGATTAGAGTCTCACTACTTCCTGAGCCTGTCCTCGAACCTGCAGTTCTCCTGTCTCAGCCTCCCAAGTACTGGGATTACAATTTGTATAGCTCCTGTCTATAGCGATTCTCCTGTCTCAGCCTCTCAGTTACTGGGATGCACTTCTATAGCTCCAAAGCCAGGCATGGCACACAGTGGGTACTCAGTAAATGACTGAATGGACAATGGGACTCTCCTGGCTGGCATTCATAACAGACCCCTGGCAGAAGGTTTTGGGACTGGCCTGATTGGCACGGCACCTAGGACACTCAGTCACTTGTCAGACAAGTCCTATGCATCCCTGGCTTTCAGAGGATGGGCAGGCCCCTGGATAGACATATACTCCTTCTGCACCTGCCCCACTGCCCCTTAGCCTCTAACAGCATCAACCTGGGTCCCCTGGAGGCCCTTCTCATTCTCAGCAACACCATCCCACCCACTATGGTGCCTCAAGCCAATGGACCGAGAGCCTTGGAGCTGCAGGGCTGCCATCCAAAGCAGGTGACAGAGGCTGCTTAAGGACAGGGCTCAGAGAAGCCTCTACATTTGGATTCCCTGCACCAAGGGCGCTGGAGTATGGTGGTCATATGTCCTGGGGTTTCTGGAACACTTCTGATTTCCAACATTTTTTCCTACCGCCTGTCCGTGTTTTTAGGTTGGTTGCGATAGTTTGACTAAGACCCCAGAGAACTGGGATGGGACCTTGTGCTAGACTAACAGTCTCCATTTATGGAAGGTTCAGCCATCCTCTCTCCCCTGCCCAGCCACCCTAAAGCATACAAATGTCAAGAGCTTCTTCTATGCTCTGGCTGTACTTAAAGCTCATTTAATCCTTCCAACAACCCTGTTAGGTAAGTACTGTGACACCTGCTTTAAAATACGAAAACTGAGGCAAAAAGAGGTTAAGTAGCTTGTCAAAGGCCTTGTAGCTAGTAAATGGTAGTCAGGATTTGAATCCAGTTCTGTCCTACTCCAGAGCCTGACTTCTAAACCATTTCACTCTGCTGCCTGGCTGCCAAACCCAGGGACCCAGCTGAGATCCACTTGGCCCCATCTGGGGCACACGGCCTTCTTGGTGGCCGTACCCAGTTCTCTGCCTTGCACCCTCCCTATACTGAGGCTAAAACTTGTGGCACAAGTGCAGACTGCCCAGATGATTAGGGGACTTCTCGCCCCAATTCTTCATGTTAGACTTAGGAAAACTAGCTGGGTGGGTGGCAAGGTGGGCAGGCCACCTGTTCAAGGTCACACAACTAAGTGGCAGGTCTCTTGGGGCTGGAGCCCGTTCCAGGTGCTCTGCCCACTACAGTGTGAGCATGCTCAAGGAGCTACTGCAAGTCTTTCTTGGAACATGAACAGCATATAAATAATTTAATTAAACAAACTAGTGAGTTAAAACTTTGACATATATTACTCTCCCAAGGGGAACAAAACTCATATTGTCTTCTCTGACCACTTTATATTTGCTTAGCACTCAATGCAAAGTTTTTAGACCCCTTAAGTTATTTGGGCTTTCCAACCACTCTCCAAGGTAAGTAGGAATTATATTCCCCTTTTCACTGGTGAGGAAACTGAAGCTCAGAGTAACTGATGTGCAGACTAGGTAAGGACAAGTGGCTAGCTCGAGGGC